>JALLPA010001928.1:0-13766 GCA_036939895.1 Thalassiosira exigua | reverse complement strand
AGACGCTTTCTTTCCCGTCTCGCGCTACGCTTGTGCCGCTAGGTTAGGATTCCTAAAGAGGCAGCGGGAGGACGGGACGGCAGGGGGCGGTATCGGAGGCTGAAGGCCAACTTGAACTACCAGCTGAGCGCCCTCCTCACTTGAAGGATCGACGAAAACGGACGAAGGCGCCCGAGATCGAGACGGCTACAATTCTGGGATGGACTTCAACAAAGCAAATCACGACACTGAATGAAAATCAGGAGGGGGAATTTTGGCGTCGGGGTTCGGGGGAAACTGCCGGCCGAGCTTGAAAGTCGCCGCCTTGGGGGGCTTCGGCGCTCACATTTCGACTGCAACGAAAGCTCAAATGGACTTGAGGGAAACGCGCAACCTTTGTGCAATTTCAAAGATATTGACACCACGCCGAGGAAGGAACCGTCGCCTCTGATTGTGCGTCCATGGTCAAATCGAGACCGCCTTCGGCCGTCTTGGCGCATTAACGTGCGCATTTGAGGGAAAATTACAAACAAAGTTACACACGTCGCAATGGGGGGGGGGGCTGGGGCTGGGGCTGAACGAGGCAAGGGTCGGCAAGGGCCAGGCCGTTTTGTCAAAGGTGCATACCACTCAAAATCGATGGCCTTTTCGAAGCGAATACCAAGTCTTCGTTCCATGATCGCGCCCGAAACAAAACGACGGCTCCGTCCGTCCCATAGAATGAAAAGGTCGAGATGAACGACTCGGCCACCTTAATAGGGGCCGAAAGGAAGAGCGCGGAGGACACAGAGGAGCAGGGGGCGGCTCGAAGGACCGAGAGACCAAACAAGAGGGTGCTCGTTGGCGGCTCCGCCGCGGAAATACAAAATGGTAACTCCCCTCTGAGAAAAGACGACGTCATCAGTCGACGATGAAGACGTCGCTCCCTCCGAGAAAAGACGACATCGTCGGTCGACGTTGGAAGATACGTCGCCCGCCCCGCGAGGGAACCGACGGAAAAACCCGTTCCGCAGCAAATGCGATGGAAGGGGTTTCGCTTTTACGGGCGACGGGCCGCGGGCCGCTTCCGGCGAATAGAGGAAGGCGAATGGAGGGAAGAGAGGGTGCCCGTGCAATGCCGGGCAAACGAGACGAAAGAAAAACAACTAAGTAAAGTACGGTAAGGCGTGCAGTTTGGTGCAGTCTATCGCTCTGTTTTTAGGGCCTGTCCATTGTCGGTCCAAGTTCAGCAAGAATGTTGTCGTTCTATTGCTGGATTACCTCTTCCCCTTACCCCTCTTCTTCCCCTTGCGCTTGTTCGATTTCTTCGCCGCGTTAGGACTCTCTCGGTCGCCACAGCTCACGTTGGTAATGTCGGCGCATCTGGAAGTCGCTTCCTCCAAGGTCGCATCGCCCTCCTCGACTTCCAATACGTCTCCGCTCTTCACCTCGAGATCCGCCAGGCTCTTCCTCCCGCTCCCGCTCAGAAAGAGTCGCTTCCCGTTGTGCTTGACCCGCGCCACTCCCGAACCTTTCGCGATTCCGCACTCCGCGAGCAGAGAACTCAGCGTGACGAGGGAATTCACTCCTTGCACCGTCCGCTCTTCGTCTCCCCGGCGGAAGATCACGTCGATCCTCGGCTCGGCCTCGGTCAATTTGAACCGCAAGGCCTCGGGATCGCGACCCTCGAGAAAGCGTCGCATCGCGTCGGGACGGAGGGTCGCGGCGCGGGCCTCGAGGCAGAAGGGCAGCGCTTCGGCGAGGGCGGCGTCGTAGCCGCCGCCGTCGTCGTCGTCCGAAGAGGAGGAGCAGGAGGGGTCCGAGGAGGAAGGGTCGCGGCCTTCGACGAAGGAGAGGATGGAGCGGAAGGAAGCGACTTGGGATTGGAGGAGGAGGCCGGCCGCGAGGACCATGACCTGAAAAAAGAAGAAAATGCGAGGAACCGCGATAAAAATATCGCACGAGGAGGGCAGGCAAACGAAGGCGGGGCGAAGCAGAATTCGCACCTTGGCGCCCAACAAGTCCCTCGCCTCGATCGCCTTCTCGGCCATGCCGTACAGCCGCTCGGCCCGATCGAGCGCCTCCTTCGTCCCCAAGAGGGCGCGCGTCCCCCCCTTCTCCTCGGCGCGGTCCCGGATCGCGTCCCAGGACTCGACCATCGTCTCGAGGCTGATCTCCTTCGCCGAATCGTGGTACGAGAGGAGTCCCCTCTTGAACGACGACCAGGAGGAGGAGGAGGCGACTTCGTCGTCGAAGGAATCGTCGTAGGGATCGTCGGCGAACCACGCGTCGGACGACATCTTCGGGCCGAAGTCAGCGATGGCGCGCGAGGCCGAGGGGGCCTTGGACTTCTGGAGATGCAGGGGCTTCGTGGCCTTCTTCTTCATGGCGAAGTGGTGGCGGGGGGGTCGAACGACGAGCGAGGAGCAGACTGTCGGCGTCCGTTGGTTTCGATGGCAATGAGAGTTTGGGGATCCCTGACCAATGGCGATTTTGAATTTCAAAATTCGAATGGCCGTTTCGAAATGAAAATGAGAGGGCCGTTGGTGGAGCTTGGCCGGAGCGACCGCTCCCTCGGTTCTCGCGACAGCTGAGGACCGGCCCCATGTCTCAAAAGCCCTACACCGAAACCCACACATTGAATGGACTCGGCGAAGCGGGCCGTGCTATTGATTCGAGCTCTCCGTATGCGGTCTGGCAGGGCCCGCCAATGATGAGGCAATGGCTCTGAGCGTGGTCTGTTGCTGATGTCATTGACGATCTCGCGAGGGAGAGGAATGCATTGACGAACAAGGTCAGAGGAACGATGGCGTCGACCGATCGAGACGACGGCGATCTCCAGCTGGGGCTGGAGTATCAGGTGAAGCTCTTGGAACTGGAATTCGAAGAGTTGCGGAAGGAGCTGCGCGACGAGGAAGAGCGTCACGTCGAAGAGGTGCAAGCCAGGCAACGAAAGCGGATCGGGGGCGCCGAGGAGGAGCGACCGAACAAGAGTCTGAACGCGTCCGCCGACAGCAGCGACGAAGAAGACGACGTTCTTCGGGTGGAGGAGCTGAAGAAGCAAATGGTAGCGGAGGAGGAGGAGATGCTTTGCTTCGTGAAGCAGCAGCAGCCGCCGGATGATGAACCGCTGACAAGGGAAGAGCCAATTGAAATTGGGGACGAGATGAAAAGCGACGGCGTGCGCAACCTCGCGTCCATGTTCGAGCGGAGACACGCACCAGTCGATCTTCCCACGCCGCCACCCAAGCCGCCGCCGGCGTTACCATCGCGTGGGTCTAGCACCAGCTCGATCGGCTCGCGAGGACTTCAGCTGTCCCCTCTGACCGGTCCCGATGGTGCGACGAAAGAAGTCGTTTCCCCCCAAACTGATCCCGGTGGTTCCGTGACGGGGAAAGAGGACGGCGTACACGAATTCGCTTCGCTTTCTATAAGAGAGGGGAAAGCGATGTTCGAGAGGGCATTCTCTGCTTCGGGCAGATCGGAGTCCGGTAGGAACGTTCGCTCGAGGGCCTTCGGTAAGCAGAGGGAGATGCCGGAGGTACGCAGACAGCCCACCAGCGAAGGAAGTGGCCTCGAAGCGAAACCTGGCACAAAATCTTTGAAGCATACCGTGGATCCTCCTTCGTCGTTGAAGGAAAGGATAGCAACGATTGAAAAAGCCCACTCAGTCGAATCGCCGCCGCCCCCTAAGAGCAAAGCAAATAAGCCCGTGGCGTTGGAAGGCAGTGCAGATTCGGATTCGCTCCAGAAAACACCAACGTCTGAGCCAATTCATTACATAGCTCCAACTTCCTCCCCAACTATTTGCAAAGAGGACACAGTGCGAGGTGCCGGTGACCTCGACGAATGTGCCTCCTTGCCGTCCGAACCCAAACCTGGCTCGGAACCTTGTGCAGCTCCATCGCCTTCGTTAAAGGACAGAATATCTACGATTGAAAAACACCAGGCGTTTAGATCCACCTTGCCTGAAAGCAAAGCGAACTATCTCGGTTTGGTTAGTGAGGCCCGTTCTGGAGGTGCGCAAGAAGCTGCTCCTCCCGCATCGTCAGAGTCAATGTCTGAGAGGATCGAGACAACGACCTCCCCAACGCCGAAGGAGCGAATATCTCTCATCGAACAATCGAGTTCCCCGAAACTACCATTGCCGCCCGGGGGTAAAACGAGCACTCTGAAAGTCAAATCGGGTGCCGTGGAATCGCCATGTTCACCAAGTCCTCCAACCCCACCTTCGGACGACCTGCAGCAACCAGAAAATAAGGATGACTGCTTTGGCGACAAAATTGTCGTCGGATCGCCTAAAACTTCAAAGGAGAATACGACAGCACTTCCTCCAGTGCCACCTATGCCGGCGGCGCCAAACGAGACTCCCCCAATTCATAGCCACACGAACAAAGGAGAATCTTTTTCAATTTGCGACGATGGTGAGATTCAGCAAAGGAGAGCAGCTCTGATAAAAGGTTTGAAGTGTCATCTCAACGAGAAGAAGAGGTCCAGCGATTCAATTGGAGTAGGCGAAGTGAGCATTACAACTTTGGCCGGCAGAGCTCCGCCCAATGATTCAGAATACACGCCGTTTGAAAGACATGATGTTGGGCATCAATCGGCACCTTTGCTCGATGAACGCATTGAAGTGAAAACGAAGACAGCTCAGTCACTACCTTCGCAAAACAATGGTCCGAGTGTCGAGGCAGTCGCTGAGGTTCACATGGGACCAATCTTTTCATCACGAAATTCTTTACAGACTGCCTTTGTGAAGCGAGACGAGTCTGATCCAGAACTCGGGCTTGAATTGACGGAGTCCAATAAGATGAATACCAATTTTATTGGCGACATTCCTCGACACGTTGCACCTGCGAGGACAAGGCGTTTGGCAAAACGATTGACAATATGTCTCGCGTCGTCGATTGACAAGATGAAGGCTTGTTGCATAGGAGGAAGAAGACGCTTGGAGCCATGCTTGGTATCGCTTGGCCGGTGTGTTGGTTCACTTGCCGTTTGCTGTTGGATCAACACCTTGGTAGAAGCGTCGAAGAAATCTGCCATTTCCACGCTGATTTTCTTCAGAGAGGGCGTGAACAGCCATCTTTCCGTGCTTTCGTTGACGCCGGAAGCTGCGAAGGCTGCAGCCTCATGGGCCGCGAGACTGGAACCAGGCGTTGCCATGTCGTTTGGTTCTCTGCTCACAACCATGTTGACAAACTTATATCCTACTGCCCCGAACTGCAACGTGTTCATGGCGGTGATTCTCCTTTTCTTTCAGATTGGCGCACTGGTAAGTCGGCTGAATTGATTTTCTAATAAAATGCTCGAGTGTGCACGCCTAAACAATTGCCCTACTTTGGACCCCAAGAATGATTGGCAAAATGAATATCGATATTCAAACATCCTCCTCGTGTTTGCCGTCGCGCTTCAAATCTGCATAAATATCGATTGGCTTTCTTACAAATACTTCAACCTGTCATTGAACCAAGAGGAAGAGTTTGCGTACAGATTACGGCAAGACGGTTCCTTTGTGTACGCCGCAGCATGGTACGGCCTTCTGGTCAACATCTTCCTTCAAGTTTTCTGTCTGAACGAAGCTCTCAAAACGTCCGATCATGGGCAGAAAATCAGGCGGATATTCTGGCAACGAGTGGGGAAGTGTCTCATATCAAGTCGCATACCCGAGGACTTGGGTTTGGCAGTGAGAGATAAAGTCATCGCCCTTACGTGGATCGAGTGCGTTTGCTCTCTTTTCTACTTTGGTTACTTCTTCGTCATCCAGTTCGATGGCGTCTCGGGAGCGTTTCTTCAGGGCGATCCCAACCAAGTCCTATCCCTTGAAGGGGCGTTGTTGCTCAAAGCTACAAGCGGCTTCTTTGCTTTTCTCTCGTGGGCCCACCATACCAATTTCAGAGATTTCTTTGGTTTGGTTGCATGCTATACCGTTTGCCCTTCACTGAGAGGCACACAGCAAATAGGCCGAGGTCGCGGGCGAATGCGGCTGAGGATAAAAAATTCCATGAAGTGCATTGTCTTCACCAAGGCCCTGGATTTTGTTGCCGGCGTCTTCGTTTGGACGCAACTGGTACATGTCCACCGACAAACAGGCTTCGACGCCCCCAAGGACATAACTACGCTGTTGGGTTGTATATTCTCTACTCAGATGTTCAGCTCAGTCATCGCGCCAATCCTGGGAGCAGTGGTTCTCTGGTGCGTATGCAGTTGTGGAACTTGTTCGTCAAAGCAAGTTTACCTATCATTCTCTTACTCTTCTTTCGTACTATCGTCACAAACAGGTACGTCCGACTACCAGAGCGTAGTAACGAGAACGTACGAGAGCAGGCAATCGCCGAGGACACGCCCATAAGTGAAAGAAGGGAGAGACGAAAGAATCGCCGGTTTGCACCGAGCTCCTCCAAGAGGTCCAAGCGCAATCCTGAGTCTCGCACAGCCTCGAGAACCATACCTCGTCTCCGCATGGAAGAACTCTGTTTGACAAACGAGGTCGGGTACGATCTCAGAAGCCGGCCACAAATCAGCAACAGCCAGACTCTGTTCGAAACCCGGATCACAGGGGCGGCCGCCCAGGGTGCTCCTGCAAAATCAATCGAATTGGAGGAAAACTTAGTCTGCAACCACCGGCAATTTCAGGCAGAATGGCAAAGCCTTCACGAAGGGGTAAGGACATTCCATAAAATCCACCTCGCGCCGGACTTGAGCGACTGCCATCGACACTTTCACGCGAGGCGATTCTTTGTGGTTGGGTCGGGTGTATTGGGAAATGAATCCCGAATGTTCGTCATTGCACAGAGGCACGTTGATACGCAGGCTAATCGACCGTCCACTCTAAAGGCTCCCATGTCGCGTTGCCTTGCAGAGATAACGTTTGACTCTAACCGGTATCAAATGAAGTCTGAGGTTCGCTGTCGTGATCAAAATGAAATCCGTTTCTTCCTGAATGCCCTGGAGTTGAGGGAGCTCTTTGGGGAGCTTTCGTGATTATGTCAAAGTGGTGTCTCAGCGCTGAGTTCTTGCTGAGTTGACGATCGTGTACTATCGGCCGTATTCACATAAGGTAAATAAAAAATTCAAAGAGATATGTCATGGCATCATATGCGAACTAGTGCCTGCAAAAGTAATGGGCAAGGGGGAATCACTGAGCCACAAGTGCAAGGTAAATTATTGGTATCATAATGTGAAAGAGTATCCCCAAAAATAATAGTGCGCATGTGGAATCAAGCTACTGAGCCGCTAAGCTATGGCCGTAAAATACCTTGGCTTACCGCCCAACAAGTTCATGCCCACGGGGGGGGGGGGGGCTGGCGAGTGTCGCTAGCAACCAGAGGGTGCGACTCCAATCATCACCTACAGGGAAATCGAAGATTTCCTCCATAAGTGAGGATCGTGGTTTTGAGCCTATGATGCACCAAAATACAAATTATCTTAGGAAATGTCCAGGAACTATCATCTAGACGAACAGGTCTTTCTTTGGCACCAACTGGCACCGCATCCGCTGCAGCAAAAAAGGAAGCAGGGGGTGAGCTGCTGTCCTAGATAAAATAGGCCTGTGGACAGGCATCTACTCCGAATTACCGATGTATCCTACATGCCTACGGTAGACCCTAAAGTGTGTTCAGCGGCAGTGATCATTGAGTGCACGGCTGAAGGACATCGTGCGTCCCTCACCTTAGTGGAAAGAAGTCAGGATGCGGACAACTATCGGGCTGAGGCTTTAGGCTCTGTGGCTTTACTTCTCATTCTTTCAGACGGCCACTTCACGGAATCTCCCCTATACTCGGTGTTAGGCTTATTGAGACAACAAGGGAATTATGGGCCATGCACAGAAGTACAAGGAGCCCCTCCCCAACAATCAGGCGCACGCCAACTTTCAGCATGATATGCTTTCACATGCGGGAACTCTCGGTGAACGTTGATTATGCACATGTGTTTGGGCACCTGGACGAATCCTCCGCTGGGACCAGCTGACACCCATATAGAGGCTCAACGTCCTCTGCAACTCCTTAGCTAGACGGTCCCTCCTTGAATCCATTGGTACACACCGATTCATCAGAAGTGATTTCCCCTTCAAGCAGATACGTCTCAAGTGTGGGACTCAGAAGTGCACCGGCCCGCCAGCACGTGACATATATAGGTGGTGGGGATCTCGCACGGCACACGCCTAATATCACAACAGGGGCAAGATCCACGAGTCGCATTTCCATCTGATACTCTGGAAGTGTGCTGGTAAGACAATGAAGAAGTTTCCCAAGCGGTTCAGGAACTGGGTCACCAAGCATGTCAGTGGCACTTGAGGCTGCAACCACTTTCTCGCTAAATGGGGTTGCAGGAAGTCAGGAAAGAGGAGGAAGAAATCACGATCGATGGAGAACAACAACTTGCGCGGCAACCCACATTGGTCTCGACGAGGTGCCCCCTAGGTCAGCCCCAAGTGTCCCATGTGCTCGGAGCATGAAACCACCAAACACATTACCCTCTGCGCGCACAAGACCCGAGATGCCCTGTACACCAAGTCCGTCGACGCTCTATGTGACTGGATGGAGCGCTGCCACACGGACCCAAAGCTAGCCATCATGATAGAGTCGTATCTTCGCACACGCAACACAAGCACAATGGTGGAGAGTTGCTCATGGTCGACACACAGCAAATACGACGTGCTCACCGAGTACCAGGACAAGCTGGGGTGGCAGAACTTTGTCGAGGGCAAGATCCTTTAATATTGCGTCGACATTCAACAGTCCTATTTGGCGACACAGAAGACATACCTTACTGCTGAAGGTTGGGCCAAAGGCATTACAGAGCAAATCCTTCGAATCACCCACAAGCATGGCTGCTCCGCAACTTGCTCCTGCATTGCAAGTGCGACCCGAGATGTCACGAGATAAGTTTAGAGCAGTACATCGTGTTGGGGCAACCGATCGCGACCAACGGAACACACCATGGACCTGTACTTTTTAGTATCGATACACGTGAAGAAGTCTAATTACTCAAACGCGACAGTGAGTATTCAATTGCATCCCTCTCTGACATAAAATGTGATCCTGATATGCACTCACAGGGGCCAAATTTAGATAAGGTTAATTGATCTCTAGTTTCCGTACAAAATCTGGTGCCTTTGGACACTGAGTTTGTAAATAAGTTATATATAAAATGAAACCTGAGCGTATGAATGATTCAAAAAGATGATTCGATATTCCCGAGGTAGCTGGTGGGTGCTCTTGTTGTGGTCAAAAATTTTGATCAGCCCCACTTTACCACTGGTGATGTGCCAGGGTAAACCCGTACTTTCTTTGTGTTCAACTTTTGCATAAATATTGCTGAAAAATGATAACGGTCAAATTGTAACAGTGATGAATTCAGCTAAGTTTTCTTATTTGTAAAAAAATTGTCGTCGTAATTTGATGTCTCAAATAATTGGCACACTATCAATATAATTTGCAGTCTATTCTTAGTGTGATTGCCTCTGGATCCTCCAACATCATTCTCATGAATTAAATGAGCAGCTTTGTGTCAACTGCCACTTTGGAGCAAATTGATAATCTGCCTGATTCTGTTCACGAAATGTTTTCTGACTTTTGTTGTTCATTTTAACTGGATAAAGATCAATGCATATAATGCAAACAAAAATAAATATTACTTCTAGAGGAGCTAGCCGTCCTCCTTTTTCATGCATCTGTAGGAATCACATAACGTGAGCAAATTGAGAAGGAAGAAAGTTAAACTTGATCATTAGTTTTACATGATTGCAGCAAGTTTGAAACGTGCATACATAATAATACCATAGCATCCCCGAGAACCTCATATTAGAGTGTCATGATCAAAGATTTCTCTTGATTTGTCAATTTCACCATGGATGCACCAATGTCCCTGCACATCATATTCCAGTATTTCTTTTCTGGAGCCATGTTTTTATGATATGGCACAGGGCCCCACAGGCTGACATAATGTGGACACTTCATTTGAACTTAGAAGTATTTGTCTGTAGATGGCTACAATACAAAGCATATTACCAGCAGGGCAAACAAGTCTGAAGAGTTTTATTCAGACGACCCAATAGAACGGCTGTTGTAGCGCTCTGCATAGACAACAACAATTAGGTGCACGCTGGACAAACTATGCAGTCGCCATCCATGGCGTGCCGAGCTACATAGAAATGATTGGCCCTTGTTCTGAAGGGACTTAAAAGGCACATTTTGATTACTTTTCTGGGGAGAGAGGTTCTCACTCGGTTCAATGCGCAGACCAGAAGTGGTCCTGAGCCAGCGAACAACCACGTTGTCGTGTTTTCTAGCCATCATGCTGGAGAACACGAGAAGTGTAAGTAGCGACAACATTTAATTAGGTGGACGCTGGACGAACTATACCGTCGCCATCCATGGCGTGCCGAGCTACATAGAAATGATTGGCCCTGGTTCTGAAGGGACTTGAAAGGCTCATTCTAATTGGGGAGAGAGGTTCTCACCCGGTCCAATGCCCAGTCCAGAAATGGTCCTGAGCCAGCGAACAACCACGTTGTCCTGTTTTATAGACATCATGGTGGAGTGTAAGTAGCGACAACATTTGAGATCATTTTCAATAAATCTCTTCTTTAAATACGCACACCGCACTAAGCTACTACCTATGATTGGCGTCGCGACGGGAACGACCTCGGCCCGAAAATAGCATGCCTCGATGCGAAGCGGACGTCGTTGCTCCCACTCTCAAACAAGAGCGGTAGCGAAACGATCCCCTTCAAACAGCATCGAGAAAAATGCCGGACTTCGCAAGGCGTCCCTTCGTCGCACGCCGACGCGTAATGGAAAGGGACAAACTTTCTCTCTTTGTAACACATACATCTTCCTAGCACAACGACATCCAAATGGAACCGGCGGCTCCCAACAGCGAAGGGAGCGTCGCACCTCCTACACGATGGAGGCGAAACAGCGATGCTCCCGGATCGAGCCCCGGCAATCTCCCGGCGAGTTTACGCCGGCTCATCCGCAGAAGTGCTCGTGGGACGGGGCGCGACGGTGGGCGCCCCTGTGATCTCGGTGGACACCGTGGGCGTGCTCCCCTGGGTGGGATCGGGGGTGGGGGCGTCGGTCTCGTCGGGCGCGGGGGCGACGCCGCAGCTCTTGTCGTCGGTGCAGGTCCCAGCGCTGTAAACGCCGGTGTTCATCGCGCAGCATGCCTGGGCGGAACCGTAGGAGCCGGTCATGTCGGCGAAGCATTCCTGCTTGCACTCGCCGTCGGCGAAGACCCAGTAGTCCAGGTCGGTGCAGTCGCACAGGTCCACTCCGCACTCCTCGTTGTCTTGGCAGCTCCCGAAGTCGTTCTTCTCGCAGCACTCTTCGGCGGTGCTGCAGGATTCGGCGTTCGTCATGTCGACGTCGCAGCTCTGCTTGCACTCGCCGTCATCGAAGACCCAGTCCAAAATGGTGCACTCGCAGTCGGGCTCATCAGGAGTCTCATCCGTGTCACAGGTGTGGGGCATGCAGTAGTGTCCCTTCTTGTCTCCCTTCTTGCCTGCATAGCCGCCCTTCTTGCCTCCATAGCCGCCGCCAGAGCAGTACGACAGGGAGTACCCGCCCTTCTTGCCGCCCCCGTACCCGCCCTTCTTGCCACCGTAGCTGCCCCCCTTGCCCACCTTTTCGCCCCCCTTCTTGCCCCCGTACCCGCCTTTCTTGCCGCCGTAGCTGTAGCTGCCTGACATGCGGAGACGAGAGGGTCGCAGAGAGAAAGAGCGAGCGAGATGCCGTGAGGGGGCGCACGGCGAGGGCGATGGAGAAAGGCGACGAGATGCGCCGGTCACTCACCGCAACGGCACCCCATTGACATTGAGACGCCAGCCTTAATATTGCCCCCCTTCTTGCCACCGTACCCGCCCTTCTTGCCTCCGTAGCTATGCTGGCAGTCTGGCACCTTGTAGTCGATGTCGTCGGCGGCCGTTCCCAGCGCCGCTGAAGATGCGTTCTTCTGGCTCTTGTTCTTCGTCAATCCCACCAACAGGCCAATGATGAGCGCCGCCACGCCCACGGCCGCGACGCCGGCCTTCATCCACTTCTTCTCGACTCTGATCGCCATGGTTTCCGTTCGGTAGGGCGGTACGATAGATGTCGCGAGCTTTCGACGGGTGGGTTGATCGATCGGGGGCGGACTGGTGGAAATTATGAGATCGTCTGATGGCTCCTCGGGGCGGGCGGGGGGGGGGAGCGGCGCGCGATGCACGTGCGTTCCGTGGCGGAAACGCCGACGCCGTCGCGGCGGGCGGGTGGCCAGAGCGCCGCCGGCGCTCTCCGTGCGACGCAAAAGTAAGATGCCATACAATAGTAATTCGTGTCGAACACGCATCGACGACCAAATATTGTACTTACCTACCCTACTACGTATCTTCGCAAGTTCGGCGAAAGGGGGCTCATGGTAAAGATTTTAGATTTGATCCCGCCTTCTCGATGGAACTCTTTCTCCGTTAGGAGTACCAGGGCAATCCACGAAGTCCCATGTTTAATCCTTTGTGGGCGCATGATCGATCCTCGTGGTCTACGTCTATGAAGGTTTTATGGACCTGGTACAACCTCACGTGCAGGGCTCGAGATCGCTTCCGTTTTCTTTCTCGAGTATTTTTTCTCTCCTTTCGGGCACGGAAACGACGAAAAAGGTTCGCACATGAATAAAAGTTAGCCGTTGAAAAAATAGCGAACGAAATATCTCACCCCAAGAGAACTTTTGTGAGCGCGTCGAGGTCATGCTTGGAGAACTTGTATAAAATTCCAAAACTCGATATATTTTAGTCGTCAATGTTATTTTATGCTTGAAAAGTTGATATTTTTGATATTTTTGGGCCATAGGTAGGTACGAGTCTTAACACAATTGTGTTGAGGGCCGAATCTAACGCTGCTCTCAAAATTTTGTCAATACGTAGAAAAATACGTAGGAATCAAAACATGGAGTTTTTGGCCATCACCGATCCGCCGCCGATGAACTCTTACGTACGTACGCTCGCCGGGAGAGCGACGTCGAACCATGGCGTCCGCCGTTCCCCCCTAGCCAAGCTAGCAGGGAGCCCGACGGATCGCCACGGACGTAAGAGCCCCAGGAAAATTCGGCTATCACATCAAGAAAAAGAGCCTCCAAAAGAAGTAACGCAAACGGGCCTCTACAGCCCTAGACCGGCCATGTCGGCCCCACTCGGGACCGCCGACTCCACCACCAGCGGGCTCGATGTAGAGCGAGCCCCTGGTACGAGGAAGGCCCTGTCAGGGACCGCCAAATTTAGGGACGGGGGAGAGTCGGACACCTACGCCATCTCCCCCTTCACCACTCCAACGACGCCCACACCATGGGGTTGGGCACCCGTTGGAGCCGACGACAGGGGCCACGGCAGCACACCAGCACCAGTGGCTGCGACCGTGCCCGCCAGCCCACCGCATTCCTCCATCCCCCCGTTCATCCCAGCAACAGCGCTAGCAGATGATGTGAGCATCACAAGCGCTGAGTTTCGGGAGGAGTTTCAACGGGTCCTCCAGGAGGAAATGGAAGCGATGGACCATAGGATTCGTCAGGGAGACGAGGATGCACTCGACCAGTTCATGCTCCTCGAGGACGAATATTTCCGTTCCTTCGGGGTAGACCTCCCCTCCGAGGACTCAGACGGGGACACAGCCGAGGACTTCGATGAGGACCCCTTATCAACTTCCTCTTGGAAAGGGGAAGCTGATGGGGCAGAGGTCGCGAGGAAGAACGAGGGGGAGGACACGAGATTGGAGGAGGCCAGCCCATACGCGGCCCTCCACTCGGACATCGAGGACCTCCTCGAATCGAGCCGA
>JALLPA010001917.1:0-10279 GCA_036939895.1 Thalassiosira exigua | reverse complement strand
AGTAGACCGATTATGCTGAAAAGCCAGCAAATCGTAGACTTTTCATGATTAACTACCTAGAGATACTCCTATTATGGAATTTCGGAGATTCGCCAAAGTATCAAGTGTTTTGCTAGATATCCATTCTCATTTTCGCTGAATTTCTATTCTGTGCTGCATTTGATCAAAATTCATATGGCATTCAAGGCCATGTTGGCGATATATGTGATCGCTTATCGATCATGACACTAGGATTCGAAATATTAGAGGGCACGCATATTACGCCATGTTGGCGCCGATAAATATATTTTTGTGATATGTTGTGAATTACGGCATCTTGCCCTCTTTATCAGAAGCCTAGTAAGGCACGACGACGCGTGACGCGCGACCGCACCAGACCGCACTCGCTCCATCCACGGACAGCTCCATTCACGGACAGCTCCATCCACCCCGTTCGTTCGTTTGCGAGCAACCGGTGCTGCCTAATTGGCATCTACCTAGGTGCCGGCCATGCGACATGGTCGCTACCGCTACTTCTCCTCGGTCAGATTTTGGGAGCACCCCGCCATCGAATATTCCCAAGCACCTGCGCAAGGCTGCTGGGAGCAAGGACCCCGCCGCCCTCCCCTCTTTCCTCCGGGACCACCCGTCCCTCACCGTCGCCGACCTCGACTGCACCCTCTACGATGGGAGGGCCGCCCTGCATATGGCCTGCTGGACGGGTGCCGTCTCCAACGTCTCCCTGCTCCTGGACATGGGGTGCGACATCGACGCCATCGCCACGAGGAGCCACAACTACGGCAAGAGCCCCATATTCTTTGCCTGGTAAGTGTCCTTGCCATTGCACCTTTGATAGAGCGTACTGTGAGAGTTTTGGATCACATAATATTCTTGTATTTTAGCACGAGGGGAAGGCGTGATGTCGTAGAATTGCTTCTCGATCGGGGGGCTAACGTTTTGATAGTGAACAACAAGGGCCAGAGCGTTTACAGCATCGCCTGCTCTCATTTCGAGACGGACGTCGTGCAGCGGATAAAGCAAGCGGAAATAGATCAAGGCAGTGACAAAGATCTTCTGGGATGGGTGGACTACAAGAAAACGCACCCTGACGGTAACGTTTACGGTGATTTGGATCTGCGATTCCTTGGCCGCCCAGTAATGGAGAGCGATTTGGTGAAGGATGGAGTAGTGAATCCCACAACGAAAGAGTCCAGAAGGGGAAACTTTGCACGGAATAACCCGCACGTTTACAATTCCAGGAAGAAAAGAGAGGCATCTAAAGCAAAGAAGCAGAAGCCAGCCGTTGCGCAAGTCCGGTTGACCGAGGACGAGCGGATGGAAAAGGACGCATTTTGGGATAAAGTCCATTCATCTTTGCAGGCTTGTGATTCCTGGGGGGTCTTTTCATCACTTCTCTCCATAGTCCAGTTCATGGAAGGAAAGAAGACGAAATCGCCTTGGGTCGTGGAAAGCGCCTCGCGGTTGAATTTTCTGGTGAGGTTGGAGGAAACTCTTGGAGAGATCGCACTCGATTCAAGCATTGGAGCACCCCCTGCTGATTTCAAGCAGGTCTTGTCAGAGGCTGTGGTATTCTGCGGGAGCGGCGACAGACAGGTTTCTTTGGTGAAGAGAATATTGGCCAATGCCAGAGAGTACCCGAGCGCAAAGGCAACAGAGAAAGGTCTTAAGTACCATATGTCACAGCAAGAAATGGCACAGCTGGAGCAATTTTGGAGTGACGCTGAAGCTGCAGTTATGAAAGAAAATTCACGCGACTTCTTTGTATCCTTGATGAAGGTTATTGTCCTGTCAGATTCAAAGGGAACCCAGTGGTTGAAAGAGTGTACGACGCAACTGCACAATTTGCTTGGTACAGACTCCTCTATGGGAGATTCGTTGTTCAGGGAAACGATGGACTACTGCGTGAAGAACGAAGATAAGAGGAATGTCTCTCTATTGAAAAGAATGCTGACCAGATCAATCGTTGTCGAGTCTGAAAGTACAGACGGCACTGTCCAATCATCTGAAGTCGAAAACAGGAAGCCAAGGAGAACAACAAAGAGCCTGCCTGATCATTACCACTCAGCCATTGAATCACTACAGATTTCAGTGCTAGAAAAGAGCGTGATGCCATCATGGGCAGTCTTGATGCCTTCATCCCGTTCCGACAATAGCGAACCGAACTATTTGACTCTTCCACATCGTCCAAAATGGATTGACTCCCCTACAGACCTGCAATCCCTACAGTCACTTCTAAGCAACCACTCCTGCAATGAGAACCATCTGTGCAAGCTCATAGCATTTGATTCAGAGTTTAGGTCAGAGAATGGAAGTACGAAACTTGCTACAATCCAATTTAGCATATTGGACGGCGGAATTCCATTTGCATGGGTTGTTGATTTGCACCCGGATCCTTCTGATATCACATACTCAACTTTGACCTGCGATGTCCTCCGTTGGTTGTTCCTTGAAAGCGACGCCCACCTACTCGGATTTGCACATAAGCAAGACATTCATATGATATCATCGTTCATCGGGGAAGACATACCAATGACGCCGAATTTCTTGGATGTTCAGTTGCTCGCTTTGCACAAAATGTCAGAGCACCAGGGATCTGATTTTGATATGTCATCACTGCCCAGCTTGAAGACATCATGTGCATACTTTTTGGAATCCAGCAAAAGTAGCAGTTCGAACATAGAGGAGACGGATGCACATAGCAGCTGGACATCATGGGAGCTGTCGAAGGAAGAGCAATGCTCCGATTGGGCCAGACGACCCTTGACTGTAAATCAGCTGGATTATGCGGGGTTGGATGCAGCTGTACTGTTGATACTTTTGGCAGAGATTATACGCAGCTGAGTTCGCTGGTTTCGCTTCTCCCGTTCATCACCAAATCTTTCTTGCAAATATGTTGACATAACTCCAATAGAACTTATTTCTACGTTGTCAACATACAGTTCAAAGATGTGTACATCCATCCTCAGCCAGAGGCTCTAGCCAACCAGATTGCTGCCAGGAGCAAGTGCAGTGGAGTGTAAACGCCGAGCACGTACGGGGTGTAGCGATCGAACACCCTCGGGACCAAAAGTACAGGCGGCAACGTCGCGAGGAGGAATAAGCATCCCACCGCCCTGACCAGGGTCGACAGGGTCATGCTCTTTGATAGTCGCTGTCGCAGCGTCGTCGGAGCCGAGGTGGCCAGCAGGGGCGACCAGAAGGCCGCCGACGGCAGGGCCAGGGAGTAGTTGGCCAAAAGGAGGGGGGCGTGGAGGTACGCGGCGAGGAAGCACGCCGCGAGCCTCAGACCGTCGCGGCGGTCGTTCCCGTCGTCGTCGGGCGTTCCGGCAGGCTTCGTCGGCGGGTCAGCTTCCGCTCCTCCTTTTCGCCCACCCGGTGGCGGATCTCGGACGCGTCGCGCCGCCGCGAGGACCAGGAGGTACGCGGCGCCGAACGCGAGGCCCGCGCCACGTCCCGGGCCATCCTCCTCCTCGCCCTTGTTGGCTCTGGCGGCCCACAGGCCTACAACGAGCGTTCCCGCCAGCACCGATCCCAGCACCGTGCCGACGTACGCGAACCGGAACCTCCTTCCCCTCCCCCCGAAATCTCTCAGCAAAAGGACGTACGCCCGCACGATGGGCGGGAACGCCACGAGTATCCCCGGGTACACGTACTCCCCGTGCGAGACGAACTTGGACGGCGACGGCAAGACGTACTGCGCGACGGAGTGGTGCAGTCGCTCGTGGAGGTTGCTAAGGGCTCGGAGGAGGTGCTCGACGCATCGTACAAGGTCGGCGTGGTGGGGGTGGACGGAGGACGCGTCGGTCCGATCGGTCCCGCGGAAGGGGACGCGCACCTCTACGGTGAGGGCGTCGACGCCCCGCTCGAGCGCTGCGGCGTGCGGCTGACGACTGCCCGTTTAGTGCAGCCAATTGTGTGTCAATCGGTGTGGATGGAAGGTAAAAGAGAGACTCATCAGCAAAAAGGAACCGCCCACGCGTCAGCAAAGCTCAGGCAGCAATTCAAACATAAACCGACGAATCCTCGCCACCCGACTTGACCCCCTTTCGCCACAAAAGCCCCATCAACAACTTGCACGGGTGCGCAAGTTCTTCCTCGCACAGTGGATCGCAGGTCCAACTTCGAATTCCATCGATTTCAGTCTCACGCGATGCGGGGAAAAATCCGCGCCGAACGGAGCTCAAGCTCCTCGGTGGCCAGATACGAGCGTTCGAA
Organism: Thalassiosira exigua; assembly: GCA_036939895.1. Lineage (NCBI taxonomy): Eukaryota > Bacillariophyta > Thalassiosirophyceae > Thalassiosirales > Thalassiosiraceae > Thalassiosira > Thalassiosira exigua. The sequence goes on along the minus strand of JALLPA010001917.1, from coordinate 6,064 downwards.
AAGCATGTAAAAAAACACCGTCCAACGCTGTCACGTGCACCGTCAGCGCGATGCGCGACGAAGCTCCCGAGGTTCGAACGGACTCACGGTCCCAGCGCCATGCCCCCCACGAACCCCGCCATCCCCGCCAGATCTCCCGCGTACCGCTCCAGCGCCTCCCTCCCCACCCCGGCCTTCTCGTCCAGGTCCAGCTCCTTCAGCGCCAACCTCGTCCGCTCGACTTGTCCCCCCAGCGCCCCCGTCACCAGTCGCTCGACGTAGCCCTCCAACTTTTCGCCGTAGGGGTGCGCCCGAAACACCGAATCGCCGTAGAACAGGGAGAGGTCCTTGTTCCCGTATCCGCGATGGTAGCCGTTGGCCGGATGGCTCTGGAAGGAGAGGTACGTCGCGAAGACCAGGTCCAAGTTGGGAAGGGCTCCCCCGGTCCCCTGGGGGAGGACCCGCACCTCCGTCGTCGTCGTCGTCGCCGCGGCGGAAGGTTCCGCGTCGTTCAGCACCAGGAGGGCGCGGAGGAGGGGACCCGTCCAGCTCGGGGGCAGCGGTCGCGCGGCGTCGCCCCTCCCGGGGCCGTTCGGCCCAACGTAAGAGGCAACGGACGCGTCCACTGTCTCGCTCAGTGGCACCGTTCCACCGTCACCGTTCCCCTTGTTGGCACCATTGCCATCAGCTGCGTCGTGCAGAGCGGGGGACANTCGCCTCCCCTCCCGCCGCCGCTCGGCCCGACGTACGAGGCGACGAAGGCGTCCACCGTCTCGCCCAGCGGCACCGTCCCACCGTCGCCGTTCCCCTCGTTGGCACTGCCATCGGCTGCGTCGTGCGGAGCGGGGGACGCGACGTACACGGCCTTGGCCAGCCACGGCGCCTCCTTCTTATCGCCCAGCCTCCGGATCAGGTGCAAGATGGAGGCGTTCAGATCCGACCCCTCGTACCAGTCTCCCTTCCCGTCGCCTTCGATCTCGTTCTTACCGGCCCGCGTCCCCCCGACGACGAGGGCGACGGCCTCCGGCGGATCCCGGACGGGTCCCACCGCCGGACGGACGCGGACCAGGTCGAACGACGCCCTCGACGTGGCGCGATGGCGGAGGCACTCGACGGCGGGGGAGAGGATCCCCGCGCGCTTCCCGGCCTCGACGGCGTCGCACATTCCGCCCGACCCGGCCGTCCCTCCGCTCGAACCGGTCCTCGAGTCGGTCCTCGAAATCTTCGCCCGCTCCAGGGGATATCGTCCCACCCGATGCCTATGGACGTCCAGCCCGTTCTCGTCGACGTACATTCCCCGACACTTCAGCTCGCCGGTGACCACCGACACCAGAGGGTGGAGGAGGGTCCAAGCGAGGCCGAGAAGGTAAGGGGCCGCCAGGAGGATTGGGACGGCGTTCCGCCGGAGGAAGGCCCGGAGGCGGGCCTTCCTCCCCCCCTGCTTCGCCTTCGGCGGCTCCTCGTCCTTCGGCGGCTCCTCCTCGTTCGACGGCGCCTTCGCGGCGGCTCCGTCCGCGGGAGGCGGAGCGGCGGCGGCGGCGGCGGCGGGCGCCGACGGGTCCGACGCCGGGGGGGCGGCGACGGCGGTCATGTCGCGTCCGAGAGGAGACGGGGCGGCGCGCCGGAGGGGTCACTTCGTACCATACGACTACGACGACAAACGGCAACACGGACGGAGCTGGGGGGGGATAATTTTTTCAACGAAGATCTTCTACATGAACATTGTGGAAATAATTTTCGCTGATCGCAACTATGTTTCGGATAATAAGAGGCAATAAAATAATAAAATAATAATTAATAGAGTAATAATTAAAATACTAAACAATTGATAATCAATACTAAATGAATCATAATTGATACTAAACAGATGATATTTAATACTAAGTGGATAAAATTATTACTAAATGAATAATAATTAATACTGAAGGAATAAATAAATTATAATTATTACTAACCTAATAATTAATACTAAATGAATAATAATTAATACTAAATAAATATTAATCAATACGATACTACTTGAATAATAATCAACACTAACTAAATAATAATTAGTACTAAATGAACAATAATTAAATACTAAATAAATAAAAAATAATGCTAAGTAAATAATATTTAAAGTATTGAATAAATATCTTATTATCAATCGCCAAGAGCGAATATATCAAAAAATAAGCGACATGACATTTGTTTTGCGGGTCAACACTCTACAAAATATTCCCATTCAAAAGAGGTAGGAGTAGGAGTAATCGATATCGTACTTTTATTCGACACAATTAATTCTGACTTAGATTTAGACAAACGATTTTTTGATTGTTACTGAATTCATTATCATTTATCTATTTATATGACGTCATAATTAATCTTTCCAAGCCGTGGGTGGAATTGATGCGAGTTCGAGCGCCGGCGCCATCGGCATTCGTCATTGTCCTTGCCGGCCATGGCAGCGGCGGCATCCACCGCCACCGCACGGGCGGCAGGCCGATCCAGCGCCATGTCGCGAGGCCTCTCCTCCCCCGGCGTCAGCGCCATCATCAACGCCGTCGCCATCTTCTTCCTCTGCGCCAACTTGATCCAGAACCACTACCTGTTCCACGAGCGCGCCGTCGACCAGCACGCGAACGCGATCGCGACGCCCCGAGGAGATGCGCCGCTTCCCGAGGAGGGGAACCCGCCGCGAAGGCGAGGACGGGGGCGGGACGACGACGAGGAGGAGGAGTCGGGCGACGCGTCGCCCATCGGCATGGCCGTGCCCCGCGGCAAGGCGGTGGCGCTCCCGTCCGTACGGATTTCGGGAGAGGAGGAGACGAAGATCGCGCGGGAGCAGTACGGGGGCAAGGGCGACAAGCCTCACCTGGGCGGATTCACGGAGTTCGACGTAAGGACAGCGTATCGTCTGTGGGAACGCGATGAATGTGCATGGAAACATCGACTCATTGTTGGCATTCAACCATTGCTCCAACCATCCCTCGCAGCCGCTGGGAGTTTCCCCCACGCTCTGGAAGCACATGATAACCTGTGAGTTCCTGTTGGCTCTTCGGTCATTCAGATGTCCTAGGTGAAAAAGACGTGGACATTCTTACTCATGGGGGTTATTTGTTCGTGTCTTTCCAGACCTGGGAATCAAATCCTTTCTAGACGTCGGATGCGGCAAGGGAATATCGACGTCGTGGTTCGTCCTGCAGGGTTTGGACTTCGTACAGTGCGTCGAGGGAAGCCACGATGCCGTGTCGCAATCGATCGTGCCCAATGCGAAAGAACACGTGGTAGAGCACGGTGAGCGCTAGCACAAGATGACTTCGTCGGCGTCGATGGTGTGTTCCTTGCGTTAAAAAAAAACTGACTGCTCGTGCCCATGGCAAACTCCTCCAGACTTCTCGCGCGGACCGTGGTGGCCGGATCGCACCGTCGACGTCGCGTGGGCGGTGGAATTCACGGAGCACGTGGGGAGGAACTATCAACCGAACTACCTCACCGCGTTTCGGAAGGCCGCGCTGGTCTTCGTCACGCACAGCAACTGGGGCGGGTGGCATCACGTGGAAGTGCACGACGACGACTGGTGGAGGGTCCGATGGGAGGCCGCGGGGTTCGTCTACTCCGAGTATTTGACAACACAAATGCGGGAAATAGCAAATAAGGACAATCATCGGAAAGATCTTACCTCGAACATGAGGCCCGATCATTTGTACTTCGTGGGGCAACACCTCTATTTGAATCTGCAGGTGTTTATCAACCCAATGGTAAGAAACGCACTGTTGCCTTTTACGCGTACGCTTTTCATTGATAACGTCATTTTCCATGCAAGGTGGCTTCGCTACCGCAACATACCCATTTGTTTGCCGAGCATGGCTGTTATGGAGGCAGGGACCCAAAGACAAAGGAACACATTCGCGTCGACTGCACTCATCAAAAGGGGAATCTTACGCCGTTGCCCAAGTCGTTCAAGCCATTAACGCCCAACGAAGATGGGCATAAACAGTGGCTGGATTTGATTAAGGACTTTGAGTCGCCTGGTCGCTCTAAGAAATCCTTCGGATGAGTCGGAACAATTTGACCCCTCTGGATCATTTGCTGAAGTCATTGGATGTAGATCTCTGGTGCATGGCAAATTTTTATTTTACATGCAAAGTCCACACAATTGTCAGCCTCATGTAGTTTTTTTACTTAGAGCCTCGTCCACGGAATTACCGAGTCATGTGCTGAATAATTCTACCAGAGTCTAGAAGGCATGAAATGCAAGGTGATGCATCGAAATAAATGTGGGATGACTCCGAGGGATTGACGTTTTGGAAAGATACTCTATGTAGAGCATGACCATTATGTGTGAAGCGGAGATCAGGGCAGTACAACGAGTGCAGGCTGCCATGGCCGTGGAGAATATTGATGTGTTGGAAATTAACAAAAACCATTAACAAATAGTACTATTTTCAGAAATGGCCTTTGAAACAGGGGATGCCTAAAAGGGAACTTGTAACAAAAAATATTTAGTTCCATGGTTTCATGTCTTTCTTGCATAGAACTGTGAGGATACTTATGCTGGGAAGCATGTCTTCGCATGGTCTGGAATGCAAATATATGAAAATCAGACCAGTGGACATTTCAGTAAATGCGGGAAACTATAATCCATTACACGCTGGCGAAAGGAGACGGAGCAATGGAGCTGAGCAGCATGTGGGCAAAATACCCCCGCCGGACTGCCGCTCGTTCGGCGAAGCTCGGGGCTACAGCCGTGGGACCTCTGTCAGAAACACCACGCTTAGAGAAATAACTTGCCCCCCTCGGACGAAGGACATGACAACAATTGCCGCCTAGCATGGAAGTGCAAGGTCTGCACCCCGACCTGTTTCCATAAGAGAGGGATAGTGCCTCCGGCCCCTTTCTTGATCATGCACCTGAGGACTCCCATTTGGACAGTTGGACGGACTCCCATCTGGCCTGTTGAAGGGTATCTTCCGATCCCCTTCAGATTTCCATCTGTTGATTTTCTATTGATGTCGTCCCTTGCAGGCCGAGTTGCACAGATATTGCTTGCCCCATCAGGTTATCAGGCATAGCTAGCTAACCATATAGCTCACTCATTTCTCCATCATCCCTTATCGTGTGGGTTGTTGAGCCCCTCTTCACTTCTCCTCCGAAGGATCATGACCATGGTGATCGATCCTTCCCTCAGATATTCTCATTCCTTTTGTGGTGATCCTGCGCAGAGCACAAGGCATGGTACGGGGCCTTGCGTCAGGAGCTCAAAGAAGATTAAAAATGAATTGCATCAAATTGAACGGGCGAATCTGAATCATCCTTGCAAAGCAATGAGAAGCCGTGTGCTATTAAGATGGGGAGCATGAGCACGTGGACTCCGGAGGAGGACAGCAAACTCCTTTGTCTGATGTTGCTCTAAGGAACAAAATACTGGAACAAAATCATCTCAGTCCATTTGCCACGAAGATCTGGCAAGTAATGCCGGGAGCGATGGTGCAACCAAGTGAATCCGGATAATAACAAGCAGACATGGTCTGGTGTAGAGAATAAGACCATTCATTTGAATTAACAGATGAGGACAAACGGTAAATTTAGGTGGGCAAATCATTAGTTTTATGTTGAAAGGTGCGTGGAACTGGATACATCATTTGTTACTGTCCAATTTGTTTTTTTGATAGCGTGGGGAAACTGGAATTCCAGCTTGAAGATATTGTTAGGTACCTACGAAGGACAGAACGTTCCACGTGGAACCTTCCATATCCGCAACACGTACGAGTACGTGGCGCGGGTCGATACATGAACCCTCTCTAGGTAGACGAGGCCGCCAGGCTTTTGGCCATGGCGGCCACATTAATTGCCTAGCTATCCAATGATACGCGTCAATTATACTGCTCTTCTATATACTTAGGCGTTTTTCAACTCTTCCGCCGATCCTTCGGTCAAGCGGAGCATCATGAAACCCGAGGACGTCTCGGCGCTGTTCGTCACGGCGCGCGAAACGTTCGGCGGAGCGATCGAGGGCCCTCCCTCGCTCGCCGACCTCCGGCGCATCCGCGAGACGCTCTTTCCCCTTCTCCTCGAGATCCCCTACGATGAGGAGAAAGGGGTC
>JALLPA010001912.1:0-13382 GCA_036939895.1 Thalassiosira exigua | reverse complement strand
CTGTTGACAAGGCTCGTGGGCGTATGGCAGCGTCCCATCTACAAAACAAGTCTCGTCTATCGTTCTCAAGCGGATCCAAGCTGTCGGCTTCCAAAGGTCGGAAGCGAAAGGCCACCTCCGGGTCAAGTGCCCGTTCGGGTCCTCCAAAAAAATCACGCGGTTGCGTGACGTGTCGTGATATTTTCGGGGAGGGTCTTGAAGTATTCTCAACGCATAGATCCAACTCATCAAAATGCCCGAATTGGAAGAGGCCTCATCCGACAAAAGAGGTAGCATGTGTTGGGAAGGATGGGAGGAAGGATGAACAACCTAGTCTTGGCGATGTGTGCAAGGAGCCAGAGCAGCGGTCGGATGTAATGCTCGGTGAAAAGGAGACGCAGCCTTGTCTTGACGATGTGTGCAAGGAGCCAGTGAAGCTGTCCGAGGTAATGCAGGGTGAAAAGGAGAGGCAGCCGGATCGCTCTGCGATGGGGGGACACGAGCATCATCCAGCTACCACCACCAGGAATGTTCAGGTAGATGGGAACGCAGATAGTGTAGTAGGTGAGGTACAGAAGAGAGGGCACAACCGCGCACCCAAGGTAAAGAAGAAGCGACTCAACAGCGTCGCACGAGAATCGGAAGAGGACAGGGACGCAGTCAAGGTTAACCAACACGACAGCGAGGGAAAGGCCAGCACCAGCCCTGCACAGGAAGGGAAGGGTTCTGCCAGCACCCGCCTCTCATGCGATGTGATGGAGGAGGCGCATCCCACCACTCTACATGAGACAGAGAATGAATTCTTCGACGATTATTGGGTTGACGATCCTTACACGCAACCCGATGGTGTGGATCCAGATGACTTCAAGCTGGATGCGAAGTCAAAGGAACCAGTTCGTGTTGGAGATGTAATCGAGTACTACACTCCTATCATGGTGAGTGGTGACCCTAGGGGACGCAGGGTTGTCACTGTTTTGTCTGTGCGCCCACAGCATGACATCTCGTTGGTACTAAGTAACGCGGAGGTTCTCCCAAACGATACACAAATCAAACGAATGAAAGTTATGACACAATCTGGGGACTTGGAGAATCATTTGGGCATTTACAGACCCATTGAAAACTTTAAGTTGCTGGCAGGTAAATCAGCGTCGCTCTGCGATGTTGTCCGAAGGCAATTGGCTCGTTTTTCATCAGTCAGGCAAAATACCAACGATCGAATCAATGGGTTTTGGAAAAAGTGATGGGTGGGGTCTACATGTGGGATTGGCAGCTGTATTGTGTGTTACATGTTACATCCAAAATAAAAGATTACATTAACCTCTCGAAGATTACATTAAACTCCCGTTCGTTGACGAGCACTCAGAAATAAGTTGTAACGCTGCTGCCATTCGCGTCCATTCGTCGCAGTTCCAAAAAACTCTGTCAAACGACGTTGGGCGCCAGAGGGTTGAACTGGTCCAATGCCCATATCATTAGCATGTGTAACATAGTATTGATGTGCCGTCCTTGCTGCCCATTGCCAGTCCAACAATGCAAACACATGTTCATTGTTCAGCAGAGAACCACCTCTACCTAAGCCCCGACCACTGGGCAAGACAAACGTTATCTTGTTCTCCAGTGCTTCTCCATTCTTGTTAAACTTGTCATGGTGCTGGCCGACGGCCCACTCTATCAAAGACATGCTATTAACAGACATGAATGCTTTGCAGAAGGCTCTCATTGAACCTGTGATCTCATATATGGAGCGCGAGTAAGCGATGTTTTCCAATTCGTGAAGTATGGGGACAGCCGCCACCTGTAATTGAGGCATTTCCTCGTTAATCCTCTGGAGCAAGAGAGTAGCAATCATTTTGAGATAGGCGAACTCTCCAAGTACAGGCCATTCGTCGATTGCGTTACCGTTGATAAGGAACGCTCCGCCTGGCTTCGGAGGGGAGTAAGTTGTCACAGCTATTGGATCCTCGTCAGGCTCCGGATCCAATCTTGTGTACATGATGATATAATGCTTTTTGTGAGGAAGTATCAAGCATGCTCCTGCCCTCCTTGGCAACAAGCCATCGTCCTCTCTCAAGACAAACAACAAGTCACGATGAGATTGAGGTGACGTATAGCCTCCCGTTCCGCCTTGTCTTGTGACTTCGAAACCATTTCGTCCAGCCAGTGGCCTAAGGTGATCGTACAAAGATCGGACCTCCTCGTTCGAGATAGAGGGCCTGAGCATGTTTTGCATTCTGAGTACTAATAGCTTGCCAGATGACGTTGGAACTGAATCCTCTAAGCTCAAGTCGCCTCGAATCAAAACACACTCTGCATTCTTCATTGCATTTCTCCAAGATAGAACTTTGCACTTGGCAAGCTCGTCTATATTGGCAACGACGGTCCGGCCATTCAAGGGTGTAAGTTGCGATAACTTCCTTGTCTGGGGCAAGTTACAAATGTTGACTCGCCAATCACGCGAGAGCGACCCGTTCTCGGGCATAGATACACTAGAAATGTTTTGACTGGTGAAATCCTTGGAGCTGAGGTACGGAATCCTGTACGCTTGGTAGTAGTCTTGTAGAGCTGTTGCATCCTCTAGACCTAGTACCATGTGTGGAATGGCAGGCGTTCCATCGGCGGACTTGGCTAGGGCATGGATATCGACAAAAAGATGATTGTTTCTGGCATAGTTACAAATAATCACGGAGTGTGAGGGAATGTACAATGCTCCAACAAACTCGTTGCTGACAACCCCTTCGGTGTTTGCTTTTCTGGCAGATCTGGTGATGAGTTTGTAGTTCGGAGGCCGCATGTTAAAGGTACCATAACCCCTGAGGTAGTCCATAGTGTCCACACAGTCTCCTTTCGTTGGTTCTATCTTTTTCATGGACTCCTTAATGGCCCTAGTGGCACAACGCCGCTTACTTCTCCTTCTGGCCGTGGCTGGGGTTGCGCCGCTGACGTCTTCGTTATCATCTTCGTCGTCGCTGGAGTCGCCCGAAACTAGATCAAACATGACGTCATCGTCGTCGCTGTCTGAACTTTGATTGACGTTACTTTCAAAAGCTGAGGCGAATACATTTCGACTTGGCGGTTGGACAGGCTCGAGGTCTGTTTTCATGTGGCTTGGTAATGTCGAAGAGAGGGAGCAGCACATGCAACTGGATAGATCAATGAATTTATCCGAGGAGGGAGAGATTTGCCCGTCGACATATGGCATGACTTCAGCGAACCAAGGATGGGATCGGATAAGGTAATTGGGTATGCGGCTGTCGTTACGTGCCCTCAAGACGTACTTCTTGGCACAACCGAAAGTCTGATATCGCTGGCACTGTTCGTTGGTGCATCGAAACCAAATGTCATTATCATCGCGGTTGGGTAATGTTTTTTGATGCTTGGATATCCTGGACTGCATCGACTTTGGCCCGCAGCAAGAGCATTCGATCGGAGTCGACGACTCCATGTTGGACAGCTTTCGACGCCTATCTGGCACGCTCAGCCACTCTCTGACTTTTCCCCTTAAGACTCGGGCGGCTCGCGGCAACAGGAGAGGGCGACGGGAATGGACAGGTCGGCGGGACCCAGCGGCGCGCACGGGGACTTTTCCCCGTAATTGACGACACGGGGAACGGGCGCGGCGGTTTCAGGTGCGCGGGAACTTTTACCCGCGGAGGCAATGTGAGGAGGTCGCGGCGGCGAGAGCGGGCGAGCGTGCGGCTCGCGGTGGAGCCGGCGCGAGCGAGTGCAAGGCTCGCGGCGGCGAGCGTCGCCCAGGAGTGCGGACGCCCGAGGGAGTGGACAGCTCGCGGGGCTCGCGGCGGAGAGTGCGGGCGTCCCGCGCGGGATTGGGGGGCTCGCGGCGGCGAGTGCGGGCGTCCGGCGGCGTAGCCAATGACGGGCTGCGGGTGGGCGTGGTGCGGGCTGGCGGCGGGACGGATGGCCATGACGGGCCGCGCGGGAGGAGGGCAGCTGGCGAGTGCAGGCTCGCAGCGCGCGTGGGAACTGGCACTCGCGAAATGGACCACGCGATGGGCGAGTGGTACCCTTTTGGCGCGTGGCAGCAGGGAAATTCGCTCGCTCAATGGGCCCTCGCGAGCGAATGGCCTGTGAGGGCTGGCACGGGCAGGGAACAAATATTGCCGCGCACAAGGCGGGAAAATGCACATTTCAATTCGAAAAGTGTTTTAAATTTCAGCGTTTCTGTTTTTTTGTATGTGCTTCTTATTTTGAAATTGGTATTGTTTGATAAGATTGCCGAATACTTTCGCATAGTGGATTAGTTTTAATCTCAAAAAGAGTCCGAAACGGGGAAATTAATATCCCCGCAAACACCCTGAAAATGAATCCAAAATGAATGGCTGAGAATCGCGGGAACTTTTCCCCGCGGGGAAAAAAAGGACATCCCGTCAGTCAGTCAGTGAGCGAGCGAGGTTCGGGCGCGCCCGTTTTTCCCGCGCGCAGGCCAGACGCCTCGGCCTCGAGCCGGCGCGCGCGCGACGACGGGCAGGCGGCCGGGCCGGCGCGCCGAGTACTGTTCCTACGGTCACAATACGCAGGAATTCCCGGCGCGAGCAACCGTTTCCCCCCAACTCAACCGGGAGTCCGAGACACTCGGGACGACGGCGATTGAATCCGAAATCCGCTCCCGCCGGCGGGATCCAAACCGCCATTTTCCTGGCGGCAACGACGGAGCGAGCGAAGCAAGCACGCAAGGGCAAGGTGAGTGCCGAAAACGAAAACGAAAATGGCGCGACGACGACGACGATGGCGACGAACGGATCGGGGCCGGCGGCGGCGGCGGCGCGGGGGGGGGGTTCGCGTAGCGGAGAGGCCGGTCGCCGTCGCAGCCGGAGCCGGGGCGACGAGGGCCGGGGAGCGACCTCGTCGGGGAGCGGGGGTGTGGGGCTGATGGGTTGATGGGCGACGCCGGGTCAGGCGAGGGGCGAGGGTCTCGGGGGTTGGGAGGGGGGGGGGAGCGATTGGCTTACGACGCGACGGCCGATCTCGCCGCGGGGACGGGGCGACGAAAGCGGCGTCGCGGGATGGGAGGAGGGGATCGACGGGGGCTGGCTTCGGCGCGGCCTCGTGGCGCCTCGATCGCCGGAGAGGGTCGGGACCGGCGCGATTTCGCTCTGCGCGTCCGCGAGGGGGCGATGGATCGAGGTTTCGATATTCGACGTCTGCTCAAATCGTCCCCGATGCTTTTTCGCCGGCGCAGGTCTTGATTGCAAAGTTTCGTCATGTCGTCCCCTCGACGATCCCCTCGGCGCACGACGCGCTCGTCGGCCAAGCGGTCCGCCGACGAGGCGGAAATCGCGGCTCCCGCCGCCCCGACCCCCGCGCCGGTCGCCGCCGGGACCGGCGCGACGACGAGGACGAAGGCCGGCGCCNCTCGGAAAACGGAGAAGGGCACCCCCCTATTTTAAAGTGAGACGAATTCGTCTCATTGGGACGAATTAGAGTTGCCGCGGACATTACCATAGTATGGCACAACAAAATCAGGCCTACTCTGTGTGTGGCTTGACCTTAGACCCACCGCAGTCCAGTACTTGCCACCAAGTTCGATTCTAGCTCCCCCTGGACTTTCAGGGCGGCGCGTCATTTCTTTGCAAATGCACGTGCTTTATCGGGGGTATCTAGGGAAATTTGGACAAATAGTGTGTATCTTGGCCGACCGAGCCTTCGTCTGGCTCGAGATATTGCCAGGGATTCAGTGGGAGGCGCTCCTTCTCGTCATCCAACAGCTCTGAAGTCTCCACAATCTCACTGACCACCTTTGAGGCTCAGTGTCTGTTAGAAGACACCATCTTGCTCCAATCTGGCATACGTTCCCGAACGTGCTCCTTATTCCAATTTCGAATGGATGATGGTATAAGTGTCGTTTTCGGACCAATGAACATGAACGACTATCAACTAACTTGTTATGATCAACACAAAGCCTTGGCTATTCGTAGGTTAGAGATATTATGACATCAACCGCAGCTAGTTTTCCAACAAAAATTTCTCTTTTTTGTGTTCGGGCATTGATTTTTAATGGCAATGAGTCCATAGTGGTAACGTGTTATCTAATTGCTTGAATGACAAGTGAATAATACGCAAACGATCTACATCGTGCAAAACATAATTATGACGATTCTCTTGAATTTGCTGAAATCCTGGGGGACCACTATCTCAAGCAGGTCCTATTACCAGGGCGTCCTAATTATCGTGATCAGCAGAGTCCCGCAGGACCCAGGTCACATGACTGTCGTGACCGGTCACAGTTGAGTGTCGTGGACAGGCCACAACTCATCTATGACCAGGTTCTCACGAATCTTACTTGATCTCAATAGATAGATAGTGCTCATAAATTCGTAAGGTAAGTTCCTTGTTTGCAGCATCTCGATCTAGCCTAAGCCTGGTTAGTCTAAGTAAAATTAACATTTCAAATTATACAGACACAACATATCCAGAGCTCAAAACATTGGAAGGTCCCTCTAACTGAAACCCTTCCTCATCTCCCGTCCGTTGATCAAGCAAGGAAACAGAGGGCATTGGTCTTCAATGAGTATTGCAGCAAGTACATGATTCATACCTTATTTTATATAATCGATTGGATGATGAGTCGATGCTCTCGGATGAGCTACACATCACTCAAAGAAGACGTACTACGGTGATTCTCGAGTTGCCATTTCAAATTTTCAAATTGAAAAGACGGCATCCAAAGAGCTCTCAAACATTGGGAGGTCTTTGACTATTTATTCCCTTTCATCCTCCATTCACCCTTGCTCTTCTTAAAATCTTCCAGAGGCCTACTCTAGAGAGATATTCCGGATTCCGGACTGCGAAATTTGGGCGCGCCCATTTTTCTTGCATACAGGCCAGACGTGTCGAGCATCAGGCATCGGGTCTGCGGGCACGTGCGTCGCCAGGTACATTGCCGGACTGACACGCTGCGAGTACTGTTTTCACGTATAGCTTATAACAGAATTATGGGTGCGAGCGACCGTTTCCTTGATCTTGAATTGGTCGTCCGTAAGGATCGGGGCGATGGCGATCGAATATCAGAAATCCGCGCTTCTGCCAGCGGAATCCAGAAAGCCATTTTGTTTCGGCGGCAACGAGGGCGCCGGCGCCGGTGACAAAAACAAAACGTTGGGTCGATGAAAACAAAAAATGACGCGGCGGGTGGACAACGTCGATGACAACGACGAACAGAATGGAAGGGGGACAGGGACGTCCCGTCCGAGCAGAGAGATTGAGCCGTCAGGGCCTGGCCGTTGTTGTTGCCGGAGCGAGGGGGGCTGGGGACCTCGCCGGGTAGGGGGGGTGATCAAGCAAGGAAGCAGAGAGCATCGGCCTTCAATGAATATTGCAATGAACACATGGTCCATACATTTGATCTACCTGATTCGATGCCGAGTCAATGCTCTTGAACGAGCTACATCGTCATAATGTAAAGAAGATCGTACGGCGATTCTTGAATTACCATTTTAAATATATTGTAAAGGAGGCATCCTGAGAGCTCTCGAACACTGGGGGGTCGTTCACTAATACACACCCTTCATCCTCCCCCCACCCTTCTTACCATATAAGTATTATTTGCCGGAGCACGAAATGCGGAAGCTTAGTAGATGTTTGTTGTGGCCGTGGTTCATCTACTGGTCTCATGACTCACGACCATTGTCGTGGTCTCCTTGTAGAGGGGGCCCAGCAGATAACTAAAGTAGGGAAACGTTACACACTTTCACTCTTACTGTGTTCAACAACTCTTCCAGTGGCCTAGAGAGCTGGAACTCGCCGCCACGAAGACGTTTGCAATGCACATCCGCAATGCAAATCACAAGTTCGGCTACAGGCTGGATAAGATGCCCGACCCCGACGATGACGATGACCTCTCGTTTGTCATCATCGAGGACGACGTCCTCGAGGCCCCCGCGAGCTTCCACTCCCAGCCCTCTCTGAGCGCTGGCCTCCCGATTTTGGTCCAGGCCTCCCTCTACCTAGAGGGGGGGCCAGGGGCAGTTAATTATTGGAGAAATGTTGCACACAACATCTGGTACACTAGGGGTACGAACGAATTGCTGTAGTAGCGACACTGTATTCAAACATCGCAACGCTTCAACGATCGAAGCTTGAGCAGCTGCGTACCAGTTAGTTTCACTAACTATCTGCGAGATTCGGGCGCGCCCGTTTTTCCCGCGCGCAGGCCAGACGCCTCTTCTTCTTGGGCCGGCGCGCGCGCGACGACGGGCAAGGCGGGCGGGCCGGCGCGCCGAGTACTGTTCCTACGGTCGCAATACGTGGGAATTACCGGCGCGAGCGACCGTTTCCCCGCTCTCGAATCGGGAGTCCGCCTCGTCCGGGACGCTGGCGACGGCCGCATCGAAAGTCGAAAGTCGAAATCCGCGCTCTCCCGCCGGCGGGATCCAAACCGCCATTTTCCTGGCGGCAACGAGCACGACGGCGATCCAGCAGAGCGAAGGTGAGATGAGATCGAGACGAAAATGAAAATGGCGCGACGACGACGGACGACGATGGCGACGCGAACGGAACGGATCGGGGGTGGGGGGGGGGGGACGTTCCGCCTCCGTCGGAGCCGGAGAGGGCGGAGCCGGCCGCCGCCGAAGCGCTCGTTGGGGAGGTGGGGGGCGGGGGGGGGCGGGGGGGGCGATGGATGGGTCGATGGGCCGACGGGCGGTTCCGGCCGTTCGCATCAGGGGCCGTCGGTCGCCGGGTCTGTCGGACGGGGGTCGCGGGGCCGGGCTTCGTCGGTGCGGCGACGGCGTCGACGGTCGCCGGGGAGGGGGCTGGGGGGGAGGGGGCGATCGGCTCGAGCTTGATGGCCGCGATCCGTCCGCCTGAGAATGGACGCATCCGAAGCGAGATCATTCTCGTCATCGTCGATCAAACCGCCCCCAATGCATTTTCTCATGCGCAGGTGCTTGGTGTCGAGATTTTCAAGCTTTCGACATGTCTTCGCCCAGAAGGTCCCCTCGGCGCACGACGCGCTCGTCGGCCAAGCGCTCGGCCGACGAGGCGGAAATCGCGGCCCCCGCCGCCCCGGCGCCTGCGCCGGTCGCGACGACGAGGACGAGGGCGGCCGGCGCCAAGGCCGAGGTCGTCGTCGAGACGCTCACACCTCCTCGAACGGTCGCGCCTGCCATCGCCAGCGCTGCGAATAACGCTGCCCAAGCCGCTCCATCGGCTCAAGCCTCTCAACCAGCCGCACAGCCGGCCCAGCCGGCCCCGGCGGCCCCTCCGTCGGCCCCGCCCCCCCGAACCCCCCTCCGCTCGCCCACCAGCGAAGTGAAGAAGCGCACGGCCGCCCAGAGCTTGGCGAACTTGTTCCAATCGGCGGGATCCAATTCCGACGAGGAGGAGAAGCGCGACGGCGGAGAGGACCAGGGCGTCATAGTAGATGATAAACTTAATTGGAGGGAGAAATCCAGTCTAGAGTTGATTAATNGACCCCGCCGTCGCCGGAGTCGCCGTGGCCAACCCGGTCGCCGCCCCGGCTGCCATTCCGCCGGCGGCCGCGGAGGCTCCGGCGCCCCCGCAGGCCCAGCCTCCGGCCGATTCGGCGCCAGTGTTCGCCTCCCCCCGGAAAAAGTCTCGAGTGGCCCACGCCCCCCACGCCGCTCCCCACTCCAATCTCATGGGAGTCCGCGCTCAACCGGTCGTCCCTGCCGCGCCGCACCGACCTCCTCCCGATCCCATCATCCCGGCCTTGTGGGTGGACCGTCGCGCCGTCGCCGCGGCCGAGGCGGCCGCCGCCGCGGTGGCGCTGGAGGCCGCGGACGCCGTGGCCGCCGCGGCGGGGGAATACGACGAAGAAGAGGCGGGACCGCCCGGGATGATGTCCGCTCCCACCCCCCGACGGGCGGCGGGGGCCAGCGTGTTGGCGTCCATGGGGGGAACGGGCGCGGGAGGGGAGGCGGGAGGAGGGGGTCCCGCTTTGCCCCCGGGGCTGCATCCGCCTCCGGGACACCATCCGGGGCACGCGCCGGGGCAAGGACAGCCGGTCGAGGTGGCCACCGCGGGGGGGACGGTGCAGCACGACTACCTCTTGCAGAACTTGGTCCACGTGAGTCCCTCCGTAGCCCCTCTCTTTTCCTACGAAATTGCGTTTTGGACCGTCGAGAGCTCCGGCGGGGCCGCGTTTGGACCGTCGAGAGCTCTAGAGCAATACGACATTGCAAAGAATGACGCATGCCTCTTGACCCTTCATGCGCGAACGAGCTTCCTCCCGGGCACGTCGCTTCCTTCGGGGCTAGACCGAAGTGAAGTGCGGCGGGCCCGTTGCAGTCGCGGAGGGGGCTGCCGCGACTCGGACGACGAAGAAGGAGCGCATCGCGCGCCGCGCCGCGCCGTTGCCGCGTTCCTTCTCGGTCGCGCGCACGTGGAGAGCTGTCTCCTGGCCACAGGCTCGAGACATGCTCCGGCAACGAACGTGCAAAAAGCGGTGGGCGTCTCTTGTACAGCGACAAGCAGGCTCCCGCGAGGCTCCATTGGCGCTCAGGCCGAAGTACGGCAGGCTTTAACTCTGTTGCGTTTACGGAAGGACTGCCGTGGTCCAAGACAGCGAAAAGAAGCGCATTTTCGCGCCATGCCGCACCTTCGTTGCGTCCTTCTAATCCTTCTTTGCTTGATTCCTTCAAACCAACTTCCCTTCGTCCCGTTGCAGGCCACCAAGGTCACGTCTCCGCTGGCCGTACCCGGCCAGGGCGCGAAGTATCCCGCCGCGGCCCCTCCCGGCGTCCCCATGCCCATCCCGATCGCCCACCAGGGCCGCCCCGTTCACGGCGCTCCGACGGGGTACGCGCGTTACACCCATCCCCCACCTCACCACGGCGTCCCCCTCCCCCCCGGAGCGCCTCCTCCCGACGCCGTGGCGCGCCCTCCTCCCGTAGCTCACCCTCCTCCTCCCAAGCGACCCCACAAGTCCCGCAAGGAGAAGTCCCTCGGCGTATTGTGCGGGAACTTCATGGAGCTCTTCCGCGACGCGCCCCCCAACCGCGACAACAACGGGACCGTCGTGGAGATCTGCCAGGTCGCCGACCACCTCGGCGTCAAGCGACGTCGGATCTACGACGTCATCAACATCCTCGAGAGCATCGACGTCGTCTGCCGAGTCAAGAAGAACACGTACCGCTGGCACGGCACGGAGGGACTCCCGCGCTTCTTCGCCCGATTGCGAAAGGTGGGACTGGAGGCGAAGGCCGCCGAAGAGGCCGGACGCATGGCGCGCGTCGATCTCGATTCCGTCGCGGGGACCGCCAAGGGCATGTCCCGCACTTGCCAGCGCCTCGTCCAGATCTTCCTCGTGTCCGGCCGGACCGAGATCGGACTCGCCGAAGCGGCCGAGGAGGTCCTGGGTCCCTTGCCCCCGGCCACGGAGGAGGCCGGGGCGCAGAGGGCGATGAAGACGAAAGTCCGACGCATGTACGACATCGCGAACGTCCTCCAGAGCGTGGGGATCTTGCGGAAGGAGAACGTGGGGAGCACGAGCCATCAGAACAAGCCGAGCTTTCGGTGGGCGTATCCGGTCCTCCCGACCGAGGTGGCGCGCTATCTGGACGAGGGGGAGGGGGGAGCGGAGGCGGCGACTATGGCGGCGGCGGAACTGTCGCGCCCGACGAGGGCGGCGGCGGCGGCGGCGCCGAGGACGGTGCACGCTCCGGCCCCCGCGCCGCCGCTCGCGGAGGCGGCGCCGACGCCCGCGCTCATGGCCGCCCCGGCTCCGGTGCCCACGCCCTTGGCCGTGCTCGTTCCCGTCGCGGCGCCCGAAGCGGCGGAGGCGACGCTCGTGACCCCGGAGCAGGCCGCGGACGCGGCGGCGGAGGCGGCGGGAATGGAGGACTCGGCCGAGGCGGCGATCGCGGAGGTGGCGTTGGCCGAGGCGACGGCTGCGGTCGCAGAAGGGGGCGAGTACCTGGTTTAGCTTTGGGCACGCGATCCCTGCGCGCAAATCGGACGCAATTCGCTTCTCGCCTCCTTCCCGGCGAGGAACCTCGCGAGCTGCGACGACGTTGACGCATGGCGACAGCCTGCCGCCCGACCCCGACCCCGACCCTTCCTCGGCGAAGGATACCTACATAGCTTCGTGAACGAAGCGAAGCGAAGCGGCCTCCTCTCGATCTTTGCATGCGAACGATGCCGCGACGGCCCTTGAAGCGCCCTCGCGTCTCGCGACGAATTCGACAGCGCCGGAAAGATAAATTTAAATGCGTCCATCTATACTAAAAGTAGTACAGCCAAAATCATGCCGACATACCAGCGAAATCTGGACAGCGAACGTGATGCGCAGCCATTTACCGTGTATTATGACTGCGTGGCCCCCCACATCGGATCGGCTTCGACGGCGTCGAAGAGGTCGCCACGAACCACCGGGTGGGAACCTCATCTCAGGTTGGATATGCGGTCCCATCTGGGACGAAGGCTAGCTCTAGCCGTGGATTACAGCAAATGTAACAAAGTAACAACATGCTCAGGAACGCATCCCGGAGGAGAACCGTCGCTCTTGCCTTTTGAACCTCGGAATTCGGCACAACGTCGTATCGTAGTTGCCCGACTTGTAGCCTGCGATCCAGAGCCTCGCCATTTCGTCCGCGACGAACGGGTTGCAGAAGATGTTCTGCGGATTGATCTCGGCCTCGCTCACGGCGATGCGCACCTTGTCGTCTTCTTCGTCCTGATACCTTATTGGAACGCCACGAACATGTCGATCCGGATCATGTCCTTGTTGGCGCCCAGCGTCTCTGCTAGCCCCACCAGCTCGTCCCAAGGGACCCAGTCGGGCATGCGTTGCCGGTAAGGGCAGCCGGGGGCGGGCCTCCCGTCCGCGTAGAAGTACCCGTTGAAGTACCTCTCGTCGGAGAGACGAAGTCCCACTGCCCGACGTAGAACTTTCCCCACACAGAACGAACATGCGGAACTCTTGGGGTGGCAACGTCCAGTCGGTGTGGTCCGACCACAGTTCCTATACCACCGCGCCCGGCTCGACGTTCCAATAGGCTCACCATGGAACCTTGGGGAAGCCCTGTCGCAGCTCCTCCGCGAGGCTGTCGGCGCATTCGGATGGGTCGAACTCCTGATTCGAGGTTAGTTGTTTGGCAACCCTTGTGAACTTGGCGTCATCTTCTCCGTCGCCGTCGACAGCCTCGGGGTTCAGGTCGACCAGCCAGTTGCCCATTGTCTCATACCTGTGAGATGGCTTGGCGCAGAAGCCGTGATCTTTTGGCAGGTGCTTGAGGATCTCGGCCGCCTCGTCTTCCTTCCTCCCAGTGTCGCTGATTTCTGCCTTGTACTTGAGGTAGTAGTACTTTGGCTGAGGGTATCTCTGCTCATGTAGCCACCGCTTCCTCGCCACCTTGTCGATTTACCACGAAAGGCTAGGACGCTGTGTCAACCCCTGGTCGATTGCTTGCTGGCCATGGTTGAGA
>JALLPA010001908.1:0-15546 GCA_036939895.1 Thalassiosira exigua | reverse complement strand
TCAACGTTTCGGGCGAACTGGTTGGATTACCTGTTGGAACCTGGTAGGTGACACTGTAGGCACCTTTTATCTAGTTAATAACACACAAACCCACATGTATATAGATGGTAGCATGCAAATACAACATGTTTAACACCCAATCAAACAGTTTAGACCCAGTAATTTTGATATTAGTCCTCCTCGTCACTCTCATCAGTGTCATTCTCGCTGTCTGTGTCGCTGAAAAAATCATCCCCTGACACATCACCATCACTTTCGTCATCGTTCACACTATCATCATCGTCTTCCAATCCTTTGTCAACCTCTACTGTTGCTTCTTCCACCACATCACCATTTCCAGTGTAATAATTGTCAAATAGTTCTAAATCAAGATCCATTCGCCATCCCATTCTATATCGTGTTCCATACAGCACGGGATCAAGAATTTCATCACTCGTTGTTACCATCTCAAACCCCTCCGTATCAGGCATCGCATCCCATTCAATCCTGTAATTATTCTGACCCAGATGCTCTTTTACCAATCCCTGACACCATTGCACTTTTGTATTGCTCTTGTCGTCATCCTTCATAGGCCAGTTAATATCTATTCTTCGATTTACAAGTTCCTGTGAACTCGGCGGTACCAAATCCTGAAACATTTGATAAACGCTTCCCTTTTGAGATCGCTCGACTCTTTCAGCAGCTAGTTTCATAGCCGCTTCGCGGCAACGATCCTCACTTTGGAGAGCATCCTTGGTTAGCTGCCGTCTTGAATCGGTAATAGTACCCAAAATTGCTGATACCTCGTTCCTAGGCATATCGACATGTGCTTTTGCTGGTGCACCTTTTCCTGCTTCGTACTTGAGAATGTCTCTCAGGTGTTTAGCGAGCTCTCTGATTGGCCGAGGTTCTCCACGTACAGTCCACGTGATTTTAAACTGCTTCCAACCAAAACCCAATACCCGAATCTCTATGTTGGTTTTCAAAAAGGTTCTCTTCTTCACATCTGATTTGATTCTTCTCAGGCGACGGGTGACCTCGGTCGGATCACCTATTACGCAAGCATCCGACCTGTACATGCGGAAAAGCAATTCATTGAGGGCGTTTTTCTTGCTTATATTTGCCATTGTCTTTTCCATCTTCAGTTGTAGCATCTTGACTCGCATCTTGCGTTGGCTTTCTAGTTCACTGCGATTCTTGGTGCGTGTTTCGGGGGCATTCTCGATAGCGTACGTAACGATGGCTTGCTGAAACTTTTCTGGATACATATGAAAAAGCCCTCGTTTTTCAGGTTCTTCTCCTTCCTCTTCCAGTCGTTTGCGTTTTCGTGCTCCCACTGGCACTGGCCTGTTGAGAATCCCATCTCTTCTCACACTACTCACTCCTGCAGCATGGTGAATATCAATCATATTTCCTCGAACGATCTCACCAGTTGCTGCACCGAGCGCACTCTCGCAGAAATCATTGGTTGCGCTATAGCCGATCAGATAGTCGCCCCGACAGTGTTCGTAAGACCTTTCAGAGCCTGACGCCGAGAGGTTGTGCCATGCGGCCTTTTTGGGATCTTCCATATCAACAATGATTGCATTGACTACAACTTCAGCAAGTTCGATTAACCGTCCTGTGGTTTCAATATTTGCTGTCCGTTGTGGACGAAACATTTCATTCTTTGCCATGTTCAATGGCATCACTCTAGTACCATTCGAACGGTTGACCGTAAACGCTCCGCGCTCAGATGACGAGAAGGTATCCTTCATATAATCCTCCAGCGGAGGAATTCTCTCATACAAGCTTGTGAAAAGGCTCATCATGAAAGACTCATCTATGATGAGAGAAGGGGCATCTCTAATCTTCTTCATTTTGCCGTAAAAAATATCCATAGCCAAGCCCATGTGCCTAACACCCCATTCATATTTCTTCCCAAGATGTTGGGTTTTGCCTGCCATCCACCTCAGCGGCATAATCGCAGAGAAATAAAGAATGGACAGGAGTCGGCACTGTGCTTTCATTTCCAAGCACGTGAGCAAGACGTAAACATTCTGTCTCAAAACATTCATTGCCTTCTTGCCACCCAATAGAAACACGTAGTTGAGATATTGAATGTTGTAGGGCTCATTCATTATCATGGCCACAGCGGAAGAAAACAACACGTCCATTCGTTGTCCATGTGTACTCTCAACGTGGAACAATAACACCCCCGGCTGGTACTCACGCAACCAAGCACTGTGATCTTCTCCATCACCCTTGGGATAGTTACAGGAGAGCGCCAGAAGTTTGTCGTAAGCACGAGCAAAAGCCATATGACACGCGCTCACTCTAAGACGATTGTCAATATTCTTCAGCGAGTCTTGCATCAGCGCGCTGAGGTGTTTTGAAAGTGCTTTTTCGACGGCTTTGCCAGCATATATATTTCTCATGTGGTTGTGACAATCGATGTATTGCCCCTTCCCTCCCATTTTTTCATTGACAATCCGGCGATGCTTTAGAGCAGTAGAACAAGTGTCGGAGGTGTATTTTGCGTCCTTCAGCTTAGTTTCTGGAGCAATGCCATTGGGGTCAGAGACCAGGTGCAGATACTCCGGACAGTCACGCGCAACAACTTTCTGGAAATCAACCAACCTAGTGCGAAGAGATCGAACCTTATACAGGGCAATATGTTGGCACAATGTAACTTCAAATGAATATGTTGGCATTGGGAGTGTTACCTTTTCGATTGCGGCGGCAGCCGTTGTTTCCGCAGTTCCATCGTCGGCAAAAATGCAAGAAGATACAGTAACCGTGTCCAATTGCCGATCTTCGGTCATCAAACCGATGATCAGCGCAGAAAATTCGACCGTCCTCCTCTTTGTGGCGTCGCTGAACCATTGATCCCAGCTGTTGGCTTTTGACAGCTTCTGTGCTGCAATCAGTTCCCCGATCACCTGAACAATAACACGGCATTGACGGACGAAGTTGATCGATGGCACTTCGTCTGGGGTAATGCCGTAGAGCGTCTCATACATGGTCACAATGCTCTTCGGGATTGCACCCGGCTGAACTCCAATGGTTAGCAACTCGCAACACATGATAACCACCCACACATCCCATCGGCCACCTCCACCTCCTCGACCAGGAACCCAAACCTTTTTGAGCTGCCTCTTACTTGCTTTCATGTCTCGAAGTAAATTGCAATACCTCTCCATAACTCCATGCTGCTCGTCAAACAAACGACTCAAGTGAGTGATCTCGTCCTTCGTTTCCCTAACTTGTGCTTCAGCCAGGTCTGCTCGCTTCAAACGCTTGCGACTGGTCTCCTTGGATCGCTCTAAGACCCCTACCGTCTTCTTCAGATTATAACGCTGCCGTTGAACGATCACCTCGAGTTGGTAATTGATGTTGCGAACCCTTTCCACCTCCTTTTGCATTGTTCTTTCTTTATCAAGTGACTTGTCCAACTGTCTCTGAATGAGTTGTCGGTTGCGGCTTTTTTCATTGACCGTCTTTTGTTGCGCCTGATCCACCTCCGCTCTAGCCTCGTGTGACAATGACTGCCACATGATCCGCTCCTTCACAAGTTGATCTAAAGCTCTATCAAGTTGTTTTGTCAACGATTCTTTGTCTCTGTTGAAACCGTGTTGAAAACGAAGCAACGTTGCCTCGTGGTGCTCTTGACATGATTTCAATTGGTCCTCCATACCAAGAACTTTCTTTCTGTGGGCGGCACGTTCGCTCTCCAGCATGCGTTCCAATTTCAGCTTCTCTTTCTCAATCTTCTCATCGCAAAGCTCCCGTTCTTCCTCGATTGATTGCTTGTATCGCTGATCCATTGATTCGAGACGAGATGAAGACTTCTTTTGCATTTTTGTCTGCTTCTTTTCGTAACGTTGTTTGACGTTGGCTATTTTCTCATCAGATGCTTCTCTCTCTTTTTCAATGCGCTCCTGATACAATCTGCGATGCTCTCTGACTCGTTGATCCCAACGAACACGCTCGTTGCGAATGGATTGCTGGTGGTGGGTCTTCTGTTCTCTGGCCTTATCTGCTGCGAGGTCTTGCTGCGTATGTGAAGCCTTCCGAAGCGTATCCACTTGCTTGATAATGCCATCGGTATCTGCCTGAATGTTTTCGATCAATTGATTAGAAGCAAGCTCTTGCTCCTTGAGCTGTTTCTGCAAAACAACATGGTTCTTTGAGAGAGAACGAATGCGGGTGATGGCTCGCTTGTGTTGTTTCTTCAAGGACTGATATTTGAATTCGAGCCGATACGCAACATCTTTGAGTTTTGATTCCCGCCCTTTAGCTAAATTCAGGAGCTGTTTGAGCCGCGACTTTTTGGGAGACCGTGACTTAGTCGGCTGGACATTGGAAGGAATAGATTGCTGTATGTTTTGGGCTTGTTGCTCCCTCTGCGCACGGTACTCGTCATAATTGCAAGAACTGTTCTTTTGTTTCCCATGTGAATGTCGACTGATATTCGACTTCTTTCTTTTGGACCGATCATGGCCGGAGAAATTGAACCGCTTCTTTGGAGGAGGCGGGGGAGGTTCCATCTTTATAAGACCAAGTCAGAGCCGTCTTTCAATTTCTGTGGGGGAAGGGGCAAGAGCAAAATTGGTCAGAGCCGTCTCTCAATTTCTGTGGGGGAAGGGGCAAGAGCAAAATTGGTCCAGGGGTCGCCCCCTTTCCCAATAAATCCCCCGGTCAACAGGCTGTCCCTGCCTTTTTATAGTGGAAGGTCCACTCTTAATCCGAGTGCGAGCCGTCTCTCAATTTCTGTGGGGGGGGGGGGGAAGGGGCAAGAGCAAAATTGGTCCAGGGGTCGCCCCCTTTCCCAATGAATCCCCTGCTCCCCCAAAAAACAAAAGCTGACAGGTGTTGCGTAGGGGATGGCAATAACTGGAGCAATGAATAAAATATTCAGAACAAATGGTGAGAGTCTGTGCGATTGAATCGAGATCGAGGACGAATAAGTACAGGTATCGTACAAGATCGATCGAATCGCTCGAAGCGGAACGGAACGGAACGGAACAGATCGTAACGGAACGCAGCGGAACGCTACGGATTACTCGGTACGAGTAACAAATAATACCTAATACAATGGCACGGAACGACGCGGAAGAGGGGGG
Organism: Thalassiosira exigua; assembly: GCA_036939895.1. Taxonomy (NCBI): domain Eukaryota; phylum Bacillariophyta; class Thalassiosirophyceae; order Thalassiosirales; family Thalassiosiraceae; genus Thalassiosira; species Thalassiosira exigua. The sequence goes on along the minus strand of JALLPA010001908.1, from coordinate 10,462 downwards.
GATCGTCTGCCCAGACCCATCGAAGACCGCACAGGTGCATGTCTCGCACGATCGATGGGCTGGGTACGAACCTTTCGTCAGCGTGCAGACCTCTTACATATCGTACCAGAGCTTGAAGAAGGAGACGTCAGGCGGCGCGGACGAAGGATGGTAGTACCGACAGAGCGTGACGGAACCGAAAGAGACCGCGGGCGAGGACGAAGTTGACCGAGCAAGGGCGAAATGCTCTTGCTTCTCCCTGGTGTTGCTACAAAGCTTTGCTTTTGGGCACCGTTTTCGAAGGGGACTACATTACATTAAAATCCCTCTGACAGGAACATTCTCCTCGGGGAGGAGAATGTTCCTGTCAGAGGGATTCCTCTCATTTCGCCGCGGCGCTGAGCACTAAATTAACAATGATAGCATCTGAGGGGATAATTTTATGGGAGGGGGGAGGCTGTCGAGCTTGTTCGTCGGACCGATCGACTGAACCGGATCGGCGAGGCTCGACGTTTTATGATAGATAGGGTACGTACGTAAAAAANGAGCTTGTTCGTCGGACCGATCGACTGAACCGGATCGGCGAGGCTCGACGTTTTATGATAGATAGGGTACGTACGTAAAAAACGACGCGTGGAACTACGATAGGTAAAATGACCGGAACACGAGCTGAGGGTCATTATGATAGCTGGTGGACGGCCTAACTGAAGCAGGCAGGGTGGGAGGTCCAAATCCCCGTAACAGAGTCTCGTTTCACAAGGAGAAGGAACTCGACAAATGAACTCTACTCTTCTCGTCCTAGCCTCCATTTTGGGCGCTCTGCGCGTAGTTGAGGCCCTGGAGCATTCGCACGCGTCCTGCGTGTCCGACCATTGCATCGTCCAGCTCTCCCCCGACCTCCTGCTGCGATACCGTCTGCTGCCGCCCGAGGGAAGCGACGCTCTGGACGGATGCGGCGACTGCGATACCGACGATTGCAAGTGCAAGATTTACGTCCAGATGCGCTACCACGGACTCGCGTGGCTGGGGCTGGGGGTGAGTTCGGAGGGGAAGATGGTGGGCAGCCGCGCCGTCATCGGGCAGCCGGGAATCTCCGATCCCGCGACGTATTACCTGGGCGGAAAAGACGTGAGCTCCGTCAAGGTCAGGGGCGAGCACCACTTGGATGGCGCCAGCATCGAGTTCGTGGACGACCTCACCGTCATGGAGTTCACCACGAAGTTCTCGAACTTTGTCTCCAGGGGCCAGCCGGCGGGAATCGGCCTCGGAGGACCATCGACGTTCATTTGGGCGCACGGGAACGACGGGGAGACAGACCTCAACTACCACGGCCCAGGAAATAAGGCGTTCTACAAGATCGAGAATCTCATGGGCGCCGCTCCGGAGACCCAGAGCGCCAATTCAATGTCTACGGAGGAAACCATTTCGGCGACCAGAGCGTTGTGGGTGGCCCATGGCGTCATGGCCTTTCTGGCGTATGGCATTTGCATGCCAGTCGCCATCACTGCGGCGATACTGAGGGACTGCATCGTGCCGGACGTTTTGAAGGGATTTGTCAACAAAATATCTCAGCGGTGGATGTACATTCACGTTGGGCTCAACACCTTGACCTACATTTTGACTCTCGCTGTGTTTTCTGTGGCTGTGTCTACAATCAACATTGAAAAATCTTCTCACTGGGAACATGGCCATTCGAAGATGGGATTAGCGATTTTCATGCTGGTATCCTGTCAAGTCATCGGCGGATACTTCCGGCCATCTGCTGCATCAGACCGAGGTGGTGGCGAGAATGGGCAAGAGGAAAACGGGGAGGGTGGAATCAGAAATGAAGACAGCATTGGGGACTTCAATCCAAAGCATATGAAATCCACGATGCGACAAATTTGGGAGCTTCTCCACCATTTGTTCGGCATTGCACTTTTTTTCTTTGGTGTGTGGCAAATGTACAAAGGAATAGAGTTGTACCGTCAAAGGTACAGCAAGTCAGTCTCGCAACCTCGTTTTTACGTTCTGTGGATGGCACTGTGTATCATCGTTATCATGGGAGGAACCTTGTACAAGTGGCTCTTTCAAAAACGTAGTTTAGATGGAGATGATGTGGAGATGAAGGAGCAAGCAAGTACTCCCAATGATGAGTCTGAAAAGAATAGACCACAGGATAGTGTTGTTGATGATGCTCGTGGATTAACATGATGACATCTCATGACACATGATATCTCTTCACTGCCACCACTTGCATTTCTTTCCCGTCTTAAATGCACTCTTCTTTTGGTCCTTGGCTGAGTGTGGCGCGCGTGGTGGACCCGTATGTGCCATCATCTTGCCAACTGGACTGCACAGCCTTTTGTAAAAAAAAATTAAATGCCACTGGAGAGTTTATGTAATCAATGAACCCGCCTATTCTGACCCCCACAGGCCCCATCAAAGTATGACTTTATGGAGCCTAAGGAATATTAACAAAGTTAGAATCTTCGTGGTCAAAAGCACCCTCCATTTGTCGCCGGCGCAGCGTATTTACCTGTTGTTTCTACCAAGAAATACCGAAGCAAACCTGTTGTTTCTACCAAGAAATACCGAAGCAAAGAGCAACAAAGACCAGCAATGCTGCACTTTAAACGACCATTGATGCATGGACTGATCTGCCTTTGACAACTCTATATGGAAGTAGAAACAAATCAAGATCACAAGTATTCATTTGGTCATATTTCTCAACTAGAGGGGTGAAGAAAGGTAACAAAAGTACAGGCCAGCAAGAGGAGAAAACTTATTATGGCCAGTGAGGCCTATATGTTTGTTTCAAACATATGAGCTTTGTTTTAAGACTAAACACAGCTGTATATGATACAACTTCTACATCTATTTGTGAATGGGGTTTATATTTAACATTTCAGTCATGCCATCAATAATGCACTGTTTTTGCTCAGGTTAATTACACTTTGCCAATGCAATAGCATTAAAACGTGCTACTGCAAATTTATGGCCTCAAATCATCACATCGCAAATTGCCGAGGAATAAGACGTAATATAAACCGAGGGCTTCATTTTTTGTCTCTCATATCCCTAAAGTGCCGGGTAGCATGAGAACATCATCTAACATGTCAAAAATCATTGATTCAACTAAGGAGAGTCGTCCATAACCTTCTCCGCTTTCTACTAAAATGATAAATTTACATTTGAATAATGCCAATGTCTCCGGTGGCTGATATAGTATCTACGCTTTGCAAGTAGTTTGATCCTATTTTGGTTTTGAGATCACAGAAAGTTTTGGAGAGCAAACGAGACGGGGCATAGAAGGCGCTAGCTATTAAACATCTCACGCTGACTCATAACCAATTTTCGCCTGCAGTTTTGAAATTAGATCTTTGATCATTGTAACGTGTCCTCATCAGTAGTCGAGCCACCCATTACCCCCCCCCCCCATTCAAACTATATGCACACAATGTTTCGATCATGTTGGCCATCGATACAACACAATACCTCCGAAATTTAAAGTCACTGCCATTTTTCCATGGGAGACACATTCTGTTAATATTTTGTGGCAAGTAGAGAGAGAACACAGACCTTCTATGAGATGAAATAAAAAAAACAGATGGATTGTTTTTGTCGAACAATACAATGTTCAAATGACTTCTCAGCCTAATCTTAACCATTTTCTATCATAAGTACATTGTAAAGAAGATCTGCACTCTCTGTTTCTATCTTTTTGTCTAAGCTTGTTGGTGGCTTTGGGTTTTTGAGGTTGTGTGTTGTATCGGCGTAAAAGATATTTGTATGTAGTTTCTGTGGGAAATAGTGGTGAGTGATGGCTTGATATCTGAGAACTGTTTACCATAGTGTGCGGTTTCATGGAGCTAAGAGAATGTTGACTCCAGTGCACACGTTGTGTCGTTTCGACTGATTTCACTCGGGCTCTAATTTTTTTATGGAGATAATAAAACACCTTAGTTTTTGACGGGAAAAAACGTCATAAAACATTCCCATGCTCCCATCTATTTTCGCTATAGAATTAGTCGTTGGAAGCAGTAGTATTAGAGAGGTACCATGACCGATGCTACGTAGGCATCGGTTCCGTTTGCCTGGTGGGGAGTTGTTCGTGGTCATGGTAAAATTCAAAACATGATAAAACTATAGACCTCGAGTATCTTGCTTCATAACTCTGAAAGTGTATTAATCGTTCAAAGGTCCAACACTTTGAAGAAAGTAGCATAGTATGTCATACAGAATTATCTACAATACGAATTCCTGCTCTATGACATCTCTGTGACATGAACTGCGCGACCTAGTTTGAAAACCGGTCGTGGGGTGTGGGTAATGAAACCAACATGTCTTGTCATGATGTTTGTCCTTATCATGAACCAAGTTGATTGCAATACAGGCCATGGCAGGGTATGAGACATTCTAGTTTTTGGGGTGATTTGCTCATTCTATTATCAATGCTCAACTTAAATCAAGCTTAGAAACCTCAGTGATAAAGCTTCCAGCATTTATTGAACAAGACCACTGCCTTATGCGTGTAAGCAATCATATTGTCTGTTACTTGAGTTTGAATGTATGTGGTGGTTCTGGTATAGCATTGCTGTTACTCCAGATACATTGCCTGTGGTTGTATCCTTAGTTTCCTTTCATGGTGATGACAAAGCAAAGGATTTTGTTACTGGTGCATAGGTGCACGATATGAGATCCATGCAGATATGGTGAAAGTCATATGGGTGCTGATGGTCACATTCATCTACATGGGTATCCTTCTCAAAATGCGATTAAACATATGACAACCCTGGCTGACTGGTGTGATTGGAGGGGATACTGAATTCCATTTTGATAGAAATAAGTCTAAGATGAATTCAACTCCAAAGTTCAATTGCTACTCAATTAGCAATCTAGTGTATCCTCCATGCTCATTTTGACATTCCATTAACCTACCTACGTATCCATACTCATAGTTCTCACGAAGGCACTTACTTGTCGAAAGCTATCTAGTTGTATGTATTGCGGCAGCCGCAGAAGTAGTAGTAAGCCTAGATCCCTTAGAAGCGATCGTCTCTAGGTTCGCACACATGAATTTTCGGCAGTGACAGCCACACTGATAGCTAAGAAATTGACGACACAGACGCTGGACCTGCAGGCTTGGATATGGTACAACTTCTTACTAATTACAATAGCCCAATTGGCCTCAAAGGTTGACTCGATCTACATGCCTTTGATCCAACCGGTGCCATATTATACGAACAGGATCCTTGCCCTACTGCCCATTCAAAATCTCGTCAATGACATCGGGAAGGAGCGACAATCTGGATACCCGCTTGTCCACCATCATCTCGGCAGCATCGTTCATCGCCTTCCTGTTGGCGATCTCGTCGTCCGAGGCCGTGTTCCACGAGGGCATGACCGCGCCTCCTCCCCAGAAGAACCTCTTCTTGGCCGTCTGTCCGTACTCCTCGTCCAAGTCGAGCAGGATCGTGTCCGCGCCACAGGCCGCACTGCCGCCGACGTCGTAGGCCACGTCGTCGCCAACATGGATCCATGCCGGACGATCGTCCTCGTCGGCTTCATCAAGAGGTAAGCCCCTGCTCGCCGCCATCTCCGCGTACTTCTCCTGCGCAGCCTGGTAGATCCACTGCAAGTCCGCCGGGCCATCCGCGGTGTTCAAATCCTTGAAGAACTCTGTACGTCCCTTAGCATCATCTTCCCAGCTCTGTTTTGTGGCAAAAGTGAGATCTGTCCGCTGAGAGGGTTTTCGTTTTTGGTTACTTTTTTGTCACTCACCATGCAGAAGTCGAAGTAGGGCGCGAGGGTAAAAGCCATGCACAGCGGGTTGGCCTTGCCGTCGGTCACGGCACCAACGATGACATCAGGGTGGCGATCAGTAATGGCCTGGAGTGCCTGGAGGACCTCCGGGTAGAGGTGACGCTCGGCAGAGTGGTGCCGCTCCCGCTCCCATGCAAGGTAGAGCCGCTCCACGACTGCCTCGCTCACGGGCTGTTTGGCGCAACTGGGTCATTTGATCGACGAGCAGGGTTGACGATGAGTGAGTCCCACATCTTTGTGCGCACTGCGCTGCCTCAGTGTCGCAAGCAATTGCCGGTCAAAACGTGACTTACTTTTCCATCTCCATCTTTATCGCGGCCATCCGCACCTCGGTGTGGCTCATGGCCGCACCCGCTACGGGGCCGGCCTCCTCTCGCACCCGCCTCCCCGCTTCCACTATGTCTTGGGGCTTGATGGAGTAACCATACTCGGCCACCGTCTTGGCGAACACCTCGTTCGCGTCCGCGAGGACCGGCTCAATGGGGTAGAGCGAGTCGTCGAGGTCGAACGTGATCAGGCCCAGCGATCGCGGCGCGCTCCTGCGCGGCTTTGTGGGGGCGCGGGTCGCGACCACGGTCGGGGAGGCCGACGCGGCGGGGGGGGCGAGGCGGAGCGCCGAGCTCGGCGGGGGCGACGCCGCCATTGGCCGGAGGGGCGGGGGGAGGTCCGACGACGTCATCCGGAGCGAGAACGCGTCCGCGGCGCGGGGGACGGCGGCGGCGAGGGAGAGGAGGGGGGCAGCGAGGTTCATCGTGCGTGTATTCCTATGGCAAATCCAACAACTTTATGCGCCGTTTTGGACGTCGGCAGAGCCTCGCGCCTCGCGCCGCCGCCAGCCCGGCGGGCCCGCCCATCGATCCATCATGATGTCATTGCATGCGGGGCCTCTCTCTCTTGCGGAAGTTCGCGGTGACATCAGTCCGCGGCGGAAAATTCTCATGGTCAGCTGGTCGGGCGGTGCGTTTCATCTTCGGTTCGATCTCGATTCGTCTCTGCAGCTGCCGCGCGTACTTATACTTATTCCAGCGTTGTTTTGTACGTACGATCTGACTTGGGCGTCTTTTTTGTTGTTTTCGGCTTGGCTTGGACGATGATGTACCTAGATACCTACTCCTACCTATGTTCGTACCTATCTATGCTATCTGTAAGTACGATATGTACTCTGGCGGTCTCTCCAAAGATATGTGTCTGTTAGTTTAGCGGGCGCCCGATTAATTTTGCCCGCGTATCCATCCGATCCATCACTCACGCATCACGCATCATCGTCGCACTTCTCAAAATCTAACCATGGCATGGCCGGCCGGCCACCCACTGCTCGGCAACCACCCACTCTAGCTCTCTAGCCATATGTTATGATACTGCCCTAGCAATAATAAAAGTGGCAAAACGATGAGAGTATATTCCGCCACCGTCGCCTTCGTGGCGTCGTTATCGCTGCAAGCCCCGTCCTCTTCCGGATTTTCGCCGTCGAGAGTGGCTTCCTATCGCGCGAATGTCGGGTTGCGTCCCCCATCTCTCGGCGCGGGACGATTGCGCTGGGTACTATTCTCGACGACCACCGAGGAGGGCGAGACGACGTCAACCCCAACCTCCCAGAAGAAGCAGAAGAAGCTGGGCCTCATCACCTTCGACCTCGACGACACGCTCTACCCCATCGCCCCCGTCCTCGACGAGGCCAACTCTGCCTTCTCCTCGGCCATGTCCAACTTCGGCTACGTCGACATCGAGCCCAGCGACATCGTCGAGACGGGGAAGACCATCCGCGCGTCGGTCGCGGCCGACGAGGAGCGGGACGGCGTCGACCCGCTCAAGCCCGCGACGGTGAATCACAAGGAGATCCGCATGGCCGCGATACGGAAGGAGATGGAGGGCTTCATCCTAAAGACCAAGCTGCAGCAGACCGCTGAGGATTGGGCCACTGAGGTTGACAGCTTGACGTCTCCCGTGCGCAAGTCGGCCGAGAAGTGAGTGTTTGGTTGCTCTATCAATATTGGATTGGTTGGCACCCCCCCCCCCCCCCCCCCATTTTTGTTTCCGGCAAAAGGGGAATAAGCAACGAAACAAAAAGAAGTTATCACAAAGTTAGAGATCGTTTGGCGGAGGAGGGGGGGGGGGGGATTTTGCAAAAAACGTGGTCACATCTCATGCTCATATGTTTTGAACCTCTTGCATTTCGGACATTCAATAAAATTGAACAATGAAACTATCAGATGGGCAAGGACTACTGTTCACTCCAGTGTAGTTCAAGCAGTTTACAATGCGTGGGAAATGGAACGCCACCACGCTGCCGAACGCCACCTCTTTCCTGAGGCCATTTCCACTATCAAACAAATCCAGGAAGACCACCCCAACGTAATCATTGGCGCAGTCACCGATGGAAGCGCAAACCCCATGCTCATGGTCTTCAGCCTCATGCCCCTATTTGATTTCACGGTGAGCTGGGAGGATGACCTCGATAAGGTCCAGCAGATGGAGCAATTCCAGGAGCTGACCGCCGTCGACAAGAGTGACGAGCTCGGCTGGATCTATCGGCTAGCGGTGGAGAAAGGAAAGGAGATGAGCGCTCTCACGGACGAAATAAAAAGAAAAGATGGCGATGAGAGCGACGAGGAAGTTGAGTGGTGTTGGATCCATGTAGGAGACGATCTCGTGTACGACGTCGGTGGGTCGGCAACGACTGGCGCGAAGACAGTGCTGGTTGAGCTTGCTCCGGAGTACGGGCAGACGGCCCGGTTTAGGGTGGAGGGCAAAAGGCCGACATGGTCGACGGAGACAGAGGAACAGCTGGTGAAACACCAGAAGATGTCGAACAATGCACTGACCAAGGTGGATGCCAAGATCACGCATTTGAGCCAACTGCCGGAGGTAATCAACGAGCTTTTGAAATGATAATATTAGTGTCATCGGCCCTGGTTAAAGGAGGAAGGTAATAAAGTCGTTCGTGGTCTATTAGCTGCCAAATAGTTCTCACTGAGGGCATCTGCGACGTGACATTTCCAAATACAGACAAATAGCCGAAGTGCTTATGACTCACATCAATAGTTTCAGGAGCAGTTTCTGCAAGGCGGTATCAATCTGTGCCTTGAGAACGTTTGCAGACAACTAGCTCCAAGCGCGGTTTGTGATGATACCTTTGATTTTTGCACAACCAGTTCCTGAACTAGGCATTCCTATCGAGCATTGGAAAACCCACCTTCTACTCCCGGACATTATTTAGCGACATAATTAGCTTTGAAACATGAATAATGTGCATTCAGCCAGCGCAGAAGCTTTAAATAGGAATAACTCCTTCGCGCAACCCAAAGCAAAGTTGATTTGTTCTTCAGCCTGATGAGCTGCGCTTTTCACCAGTATCATCTGCTGGGTCGCCTAACCCCTTGATCCACCACCCAAACAACGTAGGACTAACAACAAGACCAACCCATGAAATGACCGCCACCATCCGCTTCATCAACAAACTAGCCTGCCCTCCACGAGCCACCCTAGCAGCTTCACTTCCCATACAGCTCCACAGCACTGTGAAAGGGAGTCCATGTGTGAGGATTGCCAATATTTGATACCTCGTTCTAAGAGTTGGCACCAGTGCGGGTCCAATGTTTTTCACAAACTCCGGGAGAGGGGAGAACCGCCATATCAATGCCACTCGGTATGGATGAGATTGAAAGCTGTTGTTGATTTTGTCCATCCACTCGTTGTCCACCATCTTCTTTCGCGCCCAATCAGAAAATAAATATTTTGCCAGAGTGTACTGGAAGAACGCTCCCCCAATTTTCCCTATGGCAGATAGGGGGACCGATTTCTGGAGAGGAAAGGCCATACCCGCAGCTGTCTCCACTGGCGTCGTCACTCCAGCCGTCATGGTCCAAATGATAAATGACAAGGTGTACACTATCATGCCTTTGCTACCGGACTGAGACAGCCTGTCCAGAGTTGATACCAATCCAACTTTCAAGTCCGTCGGCGTTGGTATCTGTGACATCATCCCAGATGCCGAGCATGGTAACGGAATACTGAATGCAGCAAAAATCAGTGCGGCAACGACGACGATGCCGCGGTGACAATTCTCTTCTATGCCCCACTGTCCCCATGGACGACGTTTCTTGCCGTGTAGACTTTCCCGATGAATCGAGTTATGATTGTATCGGCCAGGAGCGCCCCCCTCCAGGAAGACCCGCCCTCGAGGAAGACCAGTGCCGGTGCACGTCGTGGAGAATGATGATCTGACCGCGTCGTAATTAGCCGGCGCAAAACCAAAGCAGCTGGTCGGCGCGAGCAGCAGAGCAATGATGAAAGAGGGCGCGAGAAGGTCAAACATGACCCTACTACTTCCGAAAGCGCAACAATGAGTCATATATAGGGAGTTCTACTTCATGGCCAAGGCCAGTTTTGCCTTTTGCGTGTTGCGTGCAGTCGCAGGGTGTCACCTGCGCTGTTTGTTGTTGTTCAGGAGGAGGATAGGGGAGGATGGAGGAGCGAGGAGCGAGGAGCGAGGAGCGAGGAGGGAGCGAGGAGGGAGCGAGGAGCGAGGACTGCGCTACTGGTATCTCTACTTCTAGGTGGTAGATCAGGCCGTGGGACCAGTGACAGCTGCATCAAACCAAAACAGACGCCCATCCCGGCCGACTTTTTGGTCTGTAGGAACCTCCTAAGGAACCTCCCAGGGGTACCTCTGTAGAAA
>JALLPA010001897.1:0-10041 GCA_036939895.1 Thalassiosira exigua | reverse complement strand
GCAGGACGTCACAGTCAGGGGGTTGGTGTGCAGTTGAAAGGAGCGGGGCACGGTGCGGATAGGGCGCTGCTGGTGCGGCGATCACGATCAGGGGGAAAGTACAACAATCAACTGGGTCTTATCTTTTTTTTCTTTTTTAGAACATTTCTTTTTCAGGCGGGGAGGGGAGAGGGCAGGGATATTTTTATTATTTTGGGCCGTAAGTAGCATTAAAATAAGATCAATTCTAGAGCACATTGTCATTTTAAAGGGAGCGTTTTTATAATACCTAAGTAAAAAAAAGTGATAGTACTTCATCATATTTTTAGGAATTACTAAGGAATCCCTCGCTCTCCTGGAATCCTGTGCGAATCCTGAAATCCTGAAATCCTGAAATCCCGAAATCCTGGCAAATTCCTACGTAGGAATAGTACAAAACAAAAACCGAATCCTGGAATCCTGAAGAAATCCTGAAATCCTGTGCGAATCCTGGAATCCTGTGCAAATCCTGATTTCCTGGACTGATCCGGTGGCGTCGCCCGCCGCCCGGCAACGACGTCGGTCGGTGTCAGCGTCGGCGGGAACGAAGAAGGCCGTCGAAGGAGACGGGGACGGGGCAGCAGCGACGGCGCCTTCGTCCGCCCCCGCGGCACCCCCCAAACCCCCGACGGCGGCCGTGGTGCCCCTGGCCCCGGCAGCAGCAGCAGCGTCGGCAGTGGCCGCGATGAGGGAAGCGGGCATGCAGCGGCACCGACCTGTCGGCGACGGCAATTGAAGTGGCTGTGGGACGATCGGGAGCGGGGGAAGACAGAGGAAGGGAAAGGGAGAGATGGGGAAGTAAGGAAGGGAGGGCATGGGGAAATGACGCCTTTTCCTTGTTTGTTTCTTCTTCTTCGGTGGTGGTGGGGGGGGACGCTGAGCTAATGATATTCCGAAGGGGGTTTGGAACGGTGGTNGTGGGGGGGGGGGGGGGGGGGGGGGGGGGGGGGGGGGCACAGGACGGCATTGGGTTGTCGGTCGGGACTGCAACCACAGCGTTGTCAGTCTTGGACCCCTTTTCGAGTGGAACGGGCGAAACAATGACAAAAAAGCGACGTAGGGGGTGGGGGGTGGGGAAGGGATACTTGCCGCAATCGATTTGTCCCCCCTCCGGATTGGGACGTCGCATTTGACTCTCGAAGGGCCAGGGTCCGCCCATCGATCCTCGCGTGCGCAACGAAGGAGGGCCGCGGCGAACCGTAGACGAGTCAGGCTCGAAATGACGACGGCACCACTCGTTCCGAGGAGCGCATCGCTGCTTCCTGCACGATCGAATCCTGTTCGTTTTTTGCACGCGAGGTCGATGAGGCGTCGTCGCTTTGCATCCCCAGATTCCGAAGGGCGCCGAACTGATCTTCTGGGGGGTGGGAACCGCTTGACGAAAAAAATTAGGTTGCAGGAAGCCAGTCGGGTCCTGCTCGATCGTATCGCGTCCTCTGTAGAGGGAACCAGGATTGAGCCATGTCCACAAAAAACAAGTTCCTAGCTCAGAAGCAGGAGATTGGCCGTTGCATTGAATTGACTTCGTGGGCCGAGGCAAAAGCTACCGCCGAGAATCAACTGGGTCTTCTCTTTATCCTTTTTTAGACCGTTTATTTTTCGGGGGGGAGGGGAGAGAGCGGGGATATTTTTATCATTTTGGGCCGTAAAATTAAAATATGATCAACTCTAGAGAGAGCACGTTGTCATTTCAAGGTTAATTTGAGGGGAGCAATGGCTGAAAAGGAGCATTCATAAATACTTAAATGATAGCATTTCATCATATTTTTAGGAATTACTAAGGAATCCTTCACTCTCTCCCCGACCTGTTGTAAAAACTCAGAGTCCTGCACGCACTCAGGCGGGGGATCGAACCCAGGCGTGCCGCACGCACCATTGCGCTCAGCCCACCAGTGGAAAGTTGCACACAGATGTTCCAAAGCTTGTAGCTGCGCATTGCACACGACCGGGGGTGTGTCCTTTAATGCACATGACAATATGTCCATGTCGTGTAGGAGGTAATCATCGGGGGTGAGAACAGGTTGGGCGAGGTAATGGTGGCAAAATCTGGCCGTATCTGCAATTGCAACCTCCCTCGTGGCATCTGAAACCACATAGTGACACCAATAATGCTCTAGTGTCATCCCCACATTTCAACCATCATCAGCGCGAAAGTCCCACGATGGACGCACACTTGGTTTGTGGTGGATGATAACCCAGCAGCCCAGAGGTGCCAGGGGGGTAACATCATAATCGAAGTAACCGTTGAAGTCTGAGTCTGAGTGCTTGGGGTAGAGCGTTGATTGACGTAGCAAATTGAGGGTCAATTCTGCTTGGGGGAGGAGAAAATCCCACAAATATTTGGGGAAGTTGGGCGCCACACCAGCCAAAATAACTAGAAAATGAGCTTTAAATGTCCAAATGGCTCGTTCCGCCGCATTTCGGTGGTGCATATTGGACAGAACCAGTTGGAATTTCGTCCCCGGTGATGAGTCGCTTGTATTCTGGGCTAACTTCATTGTCCAAAATTTGGAGGGCGATGATATGACCGCGTTGTTGAAGCCTCTCCATGATGGTATTGTAGGCTTCAAGGCGGTGCTTGTCCTTTCGCGTCTTGAATGGGCACATCAGAATGACGTTGAGGTCACAATGGTACGCCACCATAATGTATTGATTGGAGATCTAATAGGGAAGCGCCCACAGTCATCGGTGTAGAGCTTCTTGATGAGTTTAACCATAATGTGAATTTCATTGGATTGGCTGGGGGTAGATTGTCAACGTTGTTGTCTGGTGCAACGGCTTCCAGTTCTTTGGGCGTAGGATTTGGCATCTCAACCATGGGAGAAGAACGGACTCGTTTTTTTCTTTTTGTCAAATTGCACACCCTGACAGGTCTGCACCAAATGACCTTTGTTCGTTTCAACAGTCGCAGGGCAGTATTTTGTCGCGTTATCGTAAGTGAGTCCCGGCCACGAGTCATAATTGCCCGATTTGATTGCCTTCAACTATGTCGCGTGTACTGGGAACCCCACTGCCGCGTGGAAGTACCGTACGAGCGCCATTACGCTGGGCAGATCATAGGTGCTGAACGCCTCAAGTGACGCACGCTGATGGGGCGCAGAATGAGGTCTGATGTCATCAGGGTCCTGAAGCAGATTGATGCATCAGAGGCTCGTATCGGCATCCTCCCGCCGTCAATTCAGGACTGGTGCTTCGTTGGGTTTGTAGATGATGACTACCAGCATCGCACAACGGCCCCAGACCAACGAGCGAGTGCGGGAAGTCTGGCATCCTCTACCTGGTTTGTGGGGAGTCATCAGGCAGATCGTCCCTCGGTATCATGCCAGTACCCACCGACTGTGCCAGGGCGCCTGTGTCTGTGCCCACATTTGGCCTCGGCGCGGTGGCGTCCACGTCCATCGCCGGGGCATCTCTACCCAGGTAGATGCCAGTTCCCCCCGAACCAACACAAGCCGTATCCGTGAGGGATATTTTGCCATTGCAAATCGCCCGATTTTGCAAATTTCGTATCCAATTGACTGCGGTCCTATTGGAACGTCTGCCAAATGGGAGGTAGTGGGTGGGGTCGAAAATGGTAGAAGGGGTGGGACTACATCAAGTAGTAGGAGTTGGAGAAATCAAGGGTGAGCTCGTATTACCCTTATCACTAACTATATTTGCAGTCCCCCCATCAATCCGTCTCGCCAGTGATGCACAAAACCCAGCCCTTAGGGCGCATGTGGGCATTCTGGGGAAATTCCCAGCAATCCTCGTCTACGTGGGCCACCATGCAGTTGCAACGGGCGCACAGCCGTGGCCCAGACCCTTTCCCCCTCGAGTGTTAGTCGCGTGGCTTCCTTTTGTCGTCACTGCCACCTCCACCTCCAGCAGACTGTCCACTCAGCTGCACGTTCTCTGCCTGCACCTTTGCCAAGGTTTCAGTCAGGGAAGCGCTGGTGATGGAGAGACGCTTCACAGACGACACCAATTCGCCCGAGACGTCTTTGTTTGTTGTCACCACCACCACCAGGCCACCCAGCATACCCTGAAGGTCCTCCATCGTAATGGGGGTACCTTTGCCAACTGGGGGTTGATAGGGCGCTTGTCCGTTGTTTCCCTCGCAGCGTCAGCTTTGCCAAATTGCGCCGCGCCTCCCGTGGCCGCCTTGGAGACCCTGGCAGCCTTCTAGGCTTCCTCGTAGATTGTCTTCCACTTTTTCCATGTTTTGTGAGCTTTGGGGAGGGATTCCCACTCTTCGTTAACGCAGGGAAACTGTGCCGTGGTCAGCATGGCCTTCATTGCAATGGTGACGAGACGCTTTTTGGTGACCGAGTTGTCCTCCCCTCTGATGGCACGCTTCAGGGCGTCCTCAAGCATGAGGATGTAGTCGAAGATGCCGTCCGCCTATGTGTGATAGTTGGCCATCTTGAGCTGGAGCTGAAAGGTGTCGAGAGCGTGGAGGCCTGTGCAGTTCTCCTGCAGATGTTCGAGAAGCTGCTTGGGGGTGACGTTCGTATATAACGTCATCGCGTCCTCCAGCTCTCGATACCACGTCGTCTCCTCGGCCTTGTCGAGAATTCCCTCCCGCATCTTGGGCTCGGCGGTTTTGCAGCGGTCGCTGCTGAGCCACTCTTCCTTGTATTCAGCCTCCCGTTTGCGGATGACCGCCTGTGAGGTCTCTTTGTTGATACCCGTCGGGTAGAAGGGTAGGCGCTTGGGCCATGGGAAGGTCTTCCCCGAATGAGTCTTGGTGTAATCCACATCTGGGAGGATTGACCCTGAGAGGTCATGGTCGCCATCCTTTTGGTCATATTGGATGGCCAGGAGGGGGGGAAGGAAGGCCTTACGGAGACGGTCGGCGTCGCCGTCTGCCAGCTGGCCAGTAACCGGCGCGAACGCATCCTGTGCCACGTCGAACATGGTGACGATGTCCTCCGGTGTCATCTTGGCGATGGAGGGAGCCAATCGATCAGCACTGCGACGGTGTCGATCAGATTTGAATGCTAAGCACCACTACTGAAGAGCAACAGAGGTAGGTTACACAGTGGTGCTTAGTTTATGATTGGATGGCCATGAGTTTGCTCCCTGATGCAGGAGTCCAGCTGTTATGTAGCTACGGCACGTAGATAGGTAGATTAAGTATTGTACAATAAGGTGCTGTTGGGCCTGTGTGACCCATCAACGACGCACACAAGCGTGTTGGTCTTCATCCCATTCGTGATCCACTGGGTATCCTCATCATTCCTCAGGTCGGCCCACATCCAATCGCACCCATAGCTGATCAGTCTCCCCCGAGGTGTCATTGGTGCAGGTGACTGGGAGGGGCCCGTCAACTCAGGGCCTGCAACATGGAGAAGCTCGGCGTAGGTAGTCGCCGTCCTGTGGGCCCACTTAGGCAGGGTGCATCAGCACGGGCATGTCATCCGTAGCATCCTTAACAGGCTCGAAGTAGCGTACGCTAGCGTGGATGTTTGAAGCTGGACAATACCGTATCTACCCTTGATTGGTATGTGTCTCCAGTTCAGTCAGGCCCTGGGAGGCAAAATATCTCCACATCCTGAGGAATGGGTGTTCCCATGCGCTCAGATTTCCAGCCGTGATCCTGTCTAGCATGCGGGTCCATAAGTCCCAGTCGTCTGGAGTGGGCTCATCCTTCGCAAAGGGGATTTCATACCGCTCCCTCCCGATTTTGCGTTCATCCCAAAACTGCCAGTTCGTGAGGTACCGTCGGTCAACAGACCTGCCATCGGCAGTGCCGACGCACGACACAAACATCACTTGCTGTTGCTGGTGTTTCTTCACTCGGTCTTGGTTAGCTCATGTGGGTTCTTTACCCCGCATTCCTTGCTCAATCATCTTTTCCGTGAGGAAGAAGTTTCTTGCCCTTGGGAGACACAACACAACACAACCAATGCACGATGACAATAAGCGAGACCATGACGCCTGCCACGCCAATGTCCGCGATGTAGCCTTTCGGCGTCCCAGCAACTCCCCCAACATATGGTTCAATTAATAGAGACCTCGTCAATTGATCTGATGCAGTGGGTTGATAGGGTGAGGCTCCCGTGCAGCCAAAATCTGATGATCATTAGAAATTAATGCCGTCATAGCATTAGATAGAGACGCTGCACAGCACCTCCCGGGCCTTCCTCACTTCCTTGGGAAGAACTGGAGGCTGCTGTGGTGTTCATACCACCGCGCGACCCCAGCGTATTTCCCCCGATGCACCCGACGCGACAAATCGATCAATCGCCACCGAGGCACATACTTTTATAGACATATTTAAACGATGCTAAGCCCAGCAAAAATCACATCAATACGCTTCCAACAACGTCGGCCATTGATTCGAGACAGTTTGTAGTGGAGGGGGAGGAGGGGGCTAATTTCCGCCAGAAGGACGAGAGGTCGATCATGGAGGTTGGTGGTCGGTCAAAACCCGACGACATTCAAAACCCGATTCGTAGTTCGGCGTTGGAGATCGGCCCCCCGATGTGTTTTTATTATTTTTAGATCAAGCATTGATACATAGGAACCAATATTTTTCCACGCCCTCGTACGGGCTATGTAGAACATCTGATCCGTGACCTGGGTCAGATGACCCGGGATGGGAACATGTCACCAAACAGATTCCAACAAAAAAGCTAAAATCACATGTAGCATATAGTGAGAATCTGTGTGTGTTCTGAATACAATGTAACCAGAAGAGCTGTGTCAAAGAATTACATTGTGATTTGAAATTGATGAAGCTCCTAGCTATCCATACACTTCTTCTATTGAGAGATTGCCGAGCTCTAGGAATAAACTTTCGATTTTAGCTGCCGTGGTGTTTTGGGTGATGTGATCGAAGAGGACGCGTCAAAGACATGGTCGATATATCTATGGCAGAATCCCATGTATCCTACCTCCTATTTGTGTCCCAGGACGACACGGGACGACAAGATCTTGTCGTCCAGGTGGCTGGCGGCTGACGGTTGACGCACGTGACACACACAAAAACTGCATCGTCCGTCGTCGGCCCGCCCGTCGTCATCTCACCGCCGCTGCGTGTTGCAAGATAGGTTTGGATTGCAAATCGGTCGGCGAACTCATCGCGGTCTTGGTGGCTCGGCGACGGCTCCTGATAAAACAGAAATAGAGATTATCTAATGAGGTTTACTCTCTCGTTTTCAGCTGCTATCATCGTCCAACTTGGCGCTCCGTAGCGGTGACGGAACACAGACCATCGTCGAATACGCCAAAAATAAAATGGGTTTGTGTTGTTTTTTGCGCCGCGTGTCCGCTCTGGGACGCCAAGAGTTAACTTCCTCGCAAATCTTCGACCAACAACGGCGAAAAATAAAGCGATAGATATGGCGACAATATCTACCTACATGGGCTGTTGCTGTTTTGCAACATATCTGCCAGCGGAATTGCAGCAGAGACATGGCGCCACCTCATCTTTGCGATCGAACCTCGCGAAAGAAGCCATTCGTCGAAAAGGCGTCGCGTCTACGGTTCGACCCGTCGCGACGTTGTTTCGTTACGCCGAAAGTTTTCCTACCCTTTCCATCGATTCATCTAGCACGGTCGTCGGTCGTCGGCGTGTGCGCATCGTACGCGCAAGCGAACGCGGCTCCTGCCCCTCCTCTCTCTCCCCTCATCCATCTCCCCCACCCCGACTCTCTGCGACCCCCCCCCTCACGGCAAGTCGAACCCCAGCTTCCCCCCCTCGGCGCACTCTCGCAGCAACCCGTTGTGCATCGGACACGCGTCGTCTCCCAAGTCGTAGAAGTACCGGTTGCGCCACTCGAACTCCTTGACTCCGCAGGGGAAGTCGGCCACGACGTCGGTGTAGGCTTCCAGCCGCTCGATCGTCCCCGGGGGGAAGGCGATGCCCTCCTTGTCCGCAGTTGCCGAAACTAGCTCGGATACGACCGAGCGGACGAGGTCTCCGTGAGAGGAGCCGGCCTCCCCCACGGTGGAGCAGCCGCGGGCGGTCCCCACGAGCATGTACGTCGCGATCCAGCTGGTGCGTGGAAAACGCGACGCGGAATATTCGGCGGAACGTCAGTTCGGGAGGGATCGTCGCGAAGCACAAAAGGCACTCGGCGAGAAAATGCGCACGCGGCGAAAACTCACATGAGCTTCTCGAACATGGCGGGACGATATTCCTCCCCCGAGACGACGTTGCACTTGAGCCCCAGCGACGCCAATCGGTCGGCGAAGGCACGCGCGTGAACGCCCGTGGCGGCCGTCAATCCCTCGGGATTCGCGCTGGTGATTCCGTCTATGGGATCGGCTCCGTACAATAGCACCTGAGTGTTGTCGCTCAACCCCTTGGACTTCAAGAAGTCGTCCAGATATCCGTTCTGCAAGAAGACCAAGTCCTTCCGCCTCGAGGGGGGACAGTCGTCCACGACGGAATCCAAGACGTCGTTCCGGGTGGCGACGTAGACGGGTCCCGAACCAGCGGGGTCGACGTTGGAGGAGAGGGGATCGGATCGTCCCAACAGCGTCGTGGAGGAGGAGTCGGAGGAGGCGAGGAGGGAGCCGATCCGACCGCCCCCGATCACGACCGCGGCGTCGGTGGACTGCTCGGTCGCTGCGAGCTGCGACGGACGGCGGGCGCAAGAGGAGGCGGCCATGGAGTTCGGCGGCAGCGAGGGGGAGAAGGCCTCCGCCGACGTCCCGAGGTGGGACAGCGCGAGGGCAAGGGCGGCGAGGGTCTTCATGGTCATGTCTGTGCGACTCACTGTTCACTGTGCGTGGAGTGTGCGGGCGTGTCAAAGTTTCGTTTTTATTCGCCTTAGCGTAGGATTGGTGGTGATATTCCCCAAAGGGGCCGTTTCGGCGCCATTTCGCGCCTAAATCGTGTCTTATGGGGTCGTTTTTGCATGTAACTATGTAATGATGCCTGCCAACTGCGACTGTGGCGGGCAGAAAAGTCAGTTGTGCCCCTTGCCCGCTGTTTGTATTTTCGGCGCTCTTTGGTCCGCCGCGTTCGTCACTCTCGACCCGTCCACGAAGCTTGAATTTTCCTGTAAAAGGCGGGAAGCGGACGGACACTTTTATTCCGCATGAAACGGATACGAATGTATTTCTCTCCTTCGGTAGTCTCCGTGTTGGGATACATACACGGACGGATTCGCCAGATTCGGACGCGTTTGGAAAAGATACGGACACTTTTCTCGAAAAGATACGCCACGTACTTGACTTGTGTCATCTGCGCGTCATCCGGGGCGCCGGCCGCCGAGCAAGCAAATCAAGAGATCGAGGAAGAGAACAAACGCAGATCTATCTCTCGAGTCGATCGATGCCGGCCATGGTATGGATGGCCTTGCTTGGCATGCAATCAACGGCGGCGATGTCGATCGTGGAATCAAGTCGAAAGCGAGGGCAACGAGGATGATCTCGATCATACATCATTGCGTCGCGCTCCGTCGCTCTTCGCCGGCGTTCTGCGCTCTGTTTTATGTGCACCGATCCACCCATTCCCGTATTTGGGGGAACACAGTGCACAACGGACCAATAAATATCTCTCTCTAGAGAGAGAGAGTAGAAGCATCGTTTTTGCTCGAGACAAGCGAAGCTCTCTTACTCTCTGCCTGGGAGCTGAAACCGAGAGCCGTTCCTGTTGCGTTCATTAATTTCATTAGGTGGAGGTTGTCTCTCTCTCTAGGTCTCCAGAGAGAGCGCAGAGCAACGCAAACGGGCAACTGACAATCGAAGCTCAGGCGCAAACGGCGCGAGCGAAAGTCAAACGCACAGCAACGATGACGAGGATACGACGCGCCCTCGCGGCGACCTCGGCGCTGCTGTCGTCGGCGGTCGTCCCGTCGACGACCTCCGCCTTCACGACGCCTCTGCGGAGAACGTCGTCGCCGCCCGCCTCCATCCACGAGAGTCGCGCTCGCGCTCCTTGTCGCGGTCCGTCGAGGCGCGCCCGGCCGTCCGCCACCCGCCTCCGCATGGAAGTGATCGAATGCGACGTCGCCATCGTCGGGGGAGGTCCGGCGGGGTGCACCTGCGCCTTGTACACCTCCCGCGCGGACCTCTCCACCGTCA
>JALLPA010001884.1:0-10990 GCA_036939895.1 Thalassiosira exigua | reverse complement strand
CTCGCGAGCGAGCTGCCGCTCGGCTTCCTCGATCATCTCTTCTACCGATGGATCCAATGAATCTGGGGGAGGGTCGACCGACCTATCTTCGCTCCTTAGGAGCTCCTCACAGGAGGAGAATCCGGTTTTGCTAAGGTCGGTGGCATCTGACAGCCGAACCATCGCGGATGGGTCGAAATGTTTAAGCGACACTCCAAACTCTGCTTCCCTGTGCACACGATCCATGAACTCGTGCGCTTCCCTTCGTTGCCTTGCTCTACAAATTGCAGCGCCGTGGTTGTGCTCGCGAACTCTCTGTTCGAGCGATGCGAGGAATCCCTTGCCATCGCCAGGGTCCGGAGCGTCAAGTCGTACCTCCTCAATCTCCTCCTCCGGTCCATTTTCGCTCCCTATGGCCCCTTTGTAAAGAGGGCGGGGGCCCAGTTTTGCTAGGACTTGTGATCTCGCTTTTCTCGACCTTCCGGTGTTTCTCCCGTTCCTCTGTGACCCAGGCGTCCACGAGGTACTGCTCGCGGTCCATCTCGCGCTGGCGATTGATAGCTTGAGCGACGAAGAATCGGTCGGTGGCCTCACCTATTCGCTGGTTCAGGCTCTCCATGCTCTCGTCCGGATTGACGCGGATGAGCTCCCCGCCGGCTTCCTTTAATTCGAGCCACCATACTCCACAGTGTGGGGCATCATTCCGATGGCGTGGATCCGCTACAGGTGCCAATCTCCTCCCCTGTCGTTTCTCCTCTTCGTGGTGGTCGATGGCCTGCTGAACCCGCTGTTTCACGATGTCCTCGCGCTCGCCCGGATAAACGACGATGTAACGGTCCGCCTCGTCCACCCTGACCGTGAAGGGGCCATCGCCGCGATGCCACTCGGGCGCCTGAACCACTCGCCGTCGAGGGGGGCTGCCGTGCTCGCCGCCGTCGACATGGCCGACGTTGTCCGGGCCGGCATCGATTGGACCTGCCGCTTTTCGTCGTTGTTGTCCCCGCTCATATCTTCTCTTGTCGCGGCTCGTTTTTGATGGGGCTGGTCTCGTCGGGGGCGTGTGGGGCCGGACGCTGGCCTAGGGAAGCCGGCGGACGCCATGGTTGCGGTCTCGAAGAGGGCCGTCCAGGTCCGGCGATTTTGGCCGTTTACCCGGTTTCTTACGTTGGAATAGTACTACGGCCTACTTACGGGGGGGGGCGCCGTAGTGTGTACTATTTTGCGTTTGCCCCCCCGGCGGGATTATGGGGTGCAACCACATACACATGTGTGCATAAGCACATACACCCTCATTCCGGTTTCCGCCGCTTGCTGGACCCCTCTGCAGCCTATGTAGCTTGCAAAGAACGAAGCACCTTACGAGTGGCGGGTGGGGTGTCCGCAGAATCACTCACAATCTGAGCTTCTACCTCGGCAACGCGCGTAGTCCGCGAGAGGGCTGAGCAACGGGACACACATGCGGCCACGTGCTGCACCCGTGCACCCGTACCGTGTAGCCAACGTCGGCCGGCCCGACGGCGTCCAGCTTTCTGCGCGGCCTGGACCGCATAGACCAAGTAGGCCTGGTTGACGTCTGAAGATGAGGCAATGTAAAGAGCCCACTTAATTAATTTATCAGGGGGGAGGGGGCAACGGCCTAGATGTCGTCTCAGGGACCTCTCTAATTGTAGAGTGGCACACAGGGGTGATCCAAATGAACGTAACAGTCCTTGGGTCTTGATCCCTAAATGTTGTTCAAGCACAGCTACTTTGAAGTTGTAGCTAATTCCTTTGAACAGCATCAAGAAATGACACCGAGTGACCAGCTCTGCTCTCCAACACCATGTTATATACTATCTCAAGGCAGTTCAACACATGATCGGCTTTCCACTTCCCGCTGACGATCGAGGAGCGACCGATGCAATGATTGGACTAGATGTTACAAAAAGGGTGAGGGGTGAGGTGAGGTGAGGATGTGGAAGGGAGGGCAACTTTAGAGGGTGGGAAAGCGGCGAGCTCAAGTGGTGGGAAGGCAGCAAGCTCAAAGGGTGAGATGCCTAGTATTCCTACAGCACAATACTCGTCCAATGAATATTATGCTACCTCACGCCCGAAACAAAAAAGAGCAGCAACAAATGAAAAAAGGCACCACAAAGGTGCTCCCAGCATATCAATTCTAACACTCACTTATCTGTTGAGAGAGGGAGAAACAAGCACACAGCCAGACGAGGCAAATGTTGATGTTAGTAAGATAAGGGGCTATTGCAACATACAGTCGTTGATGTTGAGGTTTAGGGTCATCGGTGGTCCCCTATCCCGACATTTGATCCCGGAGTTGATAGTCATAGGGGATGTTTCCCAGAGACACATTGAAACTGGGCTCGCTGGTGGCTGGTTAGTAGGACCAAGTACACCTGGAAGCTGCCTGGTGGCTAGTTGGTGCTTAAAATTACTGTACAGCAGAGAGAGCAAGAAAGAGAGAAAGAGAGAAAGAGAGAAAGAGAGAGAGAGAGAGAGTTCTTTTGGCACAAAGACATAGGGCATTCGCTGATTCACTAACTCCCCTAAGTCCTCGCCTAAGTCTCGTTCGCGGGAAGCTTGAGGCCGGTTGAGCACTGGCCTGCACGTAGGTCGTACTGGTCTGGACTCGAACCCGGGTCCGGCACTTCACCACAGCATGAGACTCGAACCCACAACTTACGCTTCGGTTTTGTTAAATATTGCCGATTGCTCTAAGTTGCAACTTAGCGCAATTGGCAATATTTAACAAGAGCCATTAGGTCAGGAGGCACTGTGGCTTCATTCACACTAGGTGATAGAGATATGGAAAAAGCTTGTGGATATTCTCATACAATTGGTTTTTTGATGCAATGTAATAATTGCTTTGAGTCCATTGATACATCATTTGCCATGATTAGTTAGTCTGTCAGAACAAGATTAGCTACCTCCCTCTTTCATTCAAGATGCGAGCCAATCTTCGATATGCAACAGATCCACCACATCGATACCATTCAAGAAGAGGTGTGCCTAGTAGCGACTGAAAGCAAGCAACCAATTGCAAAAACAGCACAGGTGACAATCCCACATCCAGATGAGCCTTTGTTCATGCAACATCCTAGCCCAGAGCATACCAACTCTATTTGTTCGATTTCATCCAGATTGATTTCTCAAGAGGCACTTAACTTGACAACAACAAACGTATATGACAACCCAAAACTTACATTTCTGGCGTGTTGATTTTATACAAGCCCGTCCCTTGCAGGTGATGGACTTGATGTTGTGCACCCGAACACACGAGAGTTGATCACCAAATATCAGGCCTTTGTCAATGGCGAGGATCCTGAAATCAGCCAGATGTGGAGGACTTCATTTGGCAAAAGAGTTTGTGAATATCGCACAGGGGGGTACGAAGACCAATACCCTTGACTATTGCAATGTTTGCCATGTCGCTAAAGAAAATAAAGAAAATTCCAAAGAATAAAATCGCGACTTATGCGTGTTTTGTGGCCAACTTCAGACCTCAAAAGAAGGACCCAAATCAAATGCACATGACAACAAGAGGGAGTATCATTAGCATGGAGGCAAACTAACCACCAGAACGTCAACTTGATAACTGTGAAGCTCATCTCGAACAGTGTTATAAGCACTGAAGGGCAGGTTAGGCATGCTTTGATATCGTAAACATATACCTCCATACCCCTTCAAGGAGGTTGAATATCTCGCAATGCCCCAATCTTACACAATTGAATAGTATGACCTGGAGAATATTGTTCCACATGGAACATCCTAGCAGGTTGACGGCCAGACGACGCCAGCATGTTGGCTCTTGGCCACACAATCCAGCAAGCGCACCTGACGACCACACATGAACAATGTTGCGACAGGGGCGATGCAATGCTGATTGACCATGGCAGTCGGAAAAACCGTAGATATAACATCTCACTTTATTAGCCAAGTGTACCATCTTTATGTGCTCTTCAGTAGAGAAAAGGCAAAAGGGGGGGGGGGTGTTTTTTTTATCAAAATTTTGAAGGCCGTTTACGGCATTCCTCAGGCAAGCAAACTGACGAAAAAATTTCCCCGAGAGCGCAGCTTGGGGTATTACGAAGTGAATTTGGCAACACATCACATGCCCCATTGCATAATCCCTCGGGGTCGATAATTTTGGAGCAAAGTATGTCGGTAAGGAGCACGTCAACCACTTGGTTGCTACAATCAAGAAGACCTACCACTCTCAAATGACTGGGAGTAAAAAATGTACCGTGGCATTTAATTGTCTTGGAATCATGCCCAGTTATTGGTGGACCTTGGATGCCTGGATATTTAAAAACGGATTCACAAACATTTTGCTGCATCATCCCCTAAAAGCCCCAATGTCCCCCTTTCCGAGCCACCCCCAGAGGATAGGGAAAAGCAGCACAGGAGCTGCTTCCTCACGACGTCTCCACCAACTCCGACAATGGTACCACCAACTTGTTGAAACCTTCCTTGATTGTGCACGTGCTGTCAACCTCACCCTTCTCCCTGGACTCTCATCCCTGGCAAGCATCCAGTCAAGGGCAAGGAAGACACAATGAAACAAATGGATCACCTGCTGATGCAACGATGTTTTTTTACGCATCTGGCACGATATTGAATATTCTTAGCAACGTGTTTTACATGAATGAACCAGGGGCAAAAAAACCAACACTGATGCATGCCAACCAAGCAAAAAATATGGCATGCCATGCATACACCGTGTTCACATATGTAGATGAGCAATTAAATCAGGCTCCAAACCTGGCGTGTTCGAGTTAACTTCCCCCCTTAAGTTTATGCATGCAATGAAGGTAAACTGTGTGTTGGGGGACGATACCCAGCACTTCCACACCTCTGCAATACTCGATTCCAGACTGGTCCTTTGTCAGCAAACAATGGATCAGAAAGAGTAAGGGTACGTAAAAGTCACACCTTGAGAACCATCCAGTGAAGGCCAGACCAATGAGGAGTACGCCTACTGTCAATCTGGTCAAGGCCTTGGATGCCACTTGCTGGTGTGTTTCGTAGGGACCAGACTCCTCTCCNACCATCCAGTGAAGGCCAGACCAATGAGGAGTACGCCTACTGTCAATCTGGTCAAGGCCTTGGAGTAGGCCATGGATGCCACTTGCTGGTGTGTTTCGTAGGGACCAGACTCCTCTCCACCACTTATTCTTGTTCACCACAATTTTCAATCTACCCTGTGGCTGTTGATGACCTGTCGAAGGACCATTCCCGGGTCACTCGGAGCCACGAAGAAGAAACAGGACAATCGGTTAAACGAATCACACATGACAATGTGCCCGCAACACTTCGGTAGATTGATACCTGTTTGGACTTGTGGTACCACGCACCCCAGAAAGATATGCCAAATGCCTGCCAACTGACAAAGCAGACACGAACCCATTACTACCCAACCTTTTGCAACATGCAGCATTGATACCGTGACACTCCATCGGCGTTTGCTGTATAAGATCCCAGTGGGGAGTCGATCCAATGATGCTGGCCCCACGATAGAGTTGCATGTTGGCGGACGATCTGGCAGTCAATACTGCCATGAGTTCTCACGCACACATACAGTTAAACTGCCACAACCCCCCCCCCCCCCTCGATGCTGATGTTACTTGCACCCAATGGTCTCCTCCTCACATTGCTGTAGTTCCCATACTTCATCAAAGGATGAGGATTAGAAGACTCCACAACTATTCCCCATATCCTTTCATGAACAATGATATGTAGATTCCCCCCTTTTAACTGCAATTCTCACCACCATTTGGGCTAATTCCTTATCACTCCCCATCCTCGTGTGATCACACGTCCATAGATGACCGGGCACTAAGCAACTTTGACATGCAACAGCTGTCGATCCGTGCCGTCGCTAAATAGTGCAATATTTTGAGGAGCCACGCCGTCACCCAAATTGGTGTACAGCCTCAGGCGTTGACCCCATAGGATAAACATGCTACGAGGATGTTTGATTCCTTCTCCAATCTCCATATAAATATTTGCTCCCGTGTCATGCAAATTTCTATGACATGTGCGTTGCTCGTAAGGATGACACAAGACAAACGCTGGGATGAAACGGAATGGGAAGCCGCTGTCATGGTGTTTGGTGTTATGACAGCCTGAAGATGTGTCACACAGTAGGGGATTTCCAGGCAATTGCCTTTACCCCAACTATTCTTGCTTGCCACCAAACAACACAATTAATAACCTAGAAGAGCACTGTCGAGGCCTAGACGCACGAACGAGCTCGGAAGCCCCAGGTGAATCACTAAAGCAGTGCTCGTACTATGAACTCATGAAAAAAATCATCCATGGGCACTAAGTTGCTAGCTGCAAGGCTCCTGAGAGCCATTGATGAGAGTGGTCCGCAATTCGACACAAACGTTTTCTTGAGCTACAGCAACGCGATCAAGAGGCACGAAGGCAGCAACAATCCATTCGTCGCCATCATCAATCGTCGACCCGAAGCCCAAACGAGCTCAAAAATACCAAATTAGAAACAAAAGTGTCTCTCGACGACGCCTGTTATTCATACTACGACCGCCGTTGGCAAGTCTGCCAACTTTCAAGCAAAGCATCCTTTTGTTTTGCAAAATGTAGTATCTTGCATGGTTCACTCGCTGCACGGCCCACCAGCCGCAACATCAAGTCAGTCTTCACTTGATTGCTAAACCAGCTTCGTTCCAACTTGGTCCTTGACTCTACTCGTAGGCTTACATTTGGCTTTCTCCAGCCATTTGCACGTGTATTGTTGAAGCTCTTGCAGAACCTGATTCTTCTTTAATTCCCAGGATAATATGATGATCACAACCAGTACTGAATCATCAATTTTTTAAGCCTTTCCCGTCTTCAATTTTCGGAGAGCATTTGTGATCTTTTAGGCATTCTGTGCATGTCTCTGGACGATTGTTGGGGATTCCGAAATTACCCTGAATCCTGTCAAGCGCTGATATAACCCCCCTAAACCAAGTGTGTGAAAAAGGGGTTCAGGAAATTGTTAATTGAGGCAGCATATGGGCCTATCATTACATGGGCTAACAATTGCCGTGACAATATAGGGGTCCATCATTATATGGGGCAATGATTGACACTGTGGGTGCTTGGATATACAGAATGCTCACAACTGTGACCAAGACTCTTTGGGACAAAGAAAGTATGTTACTTTGGGAGTATCTTGGTATCACAATTGACCACCTTGGTGGTCTTGCTTCATACGTAGCAGTAGGTGGGTAGGTAGGTAGGTAGGTAGGTAGGTAGGTAGTATGTTAGCATGGCATATTCAATCTACACGTAGAGACCACCAGGACGTTTATATAATCACATTGTGAAGGCCCATAATGTTTCGCAGTTCATCTACTGTTCCACTAGTCCACAGATTTCGGTGGAATCTTTTGAGGGTTACAGCATTCAGTGACCAAGAAGTGTTGCCTATTTTGACGTCTTTGAATTTATTTTGGATCCACCACCCCTGCACTTGGGATGAATATTTGATGAATAATCTGCTTGTGCAAGGTAATCGTTCTCGATTTGCACAAACACATGTGCAGCTTGCGCATTACCATGAGCTCCACTTTCACTAGAGCGTGCACAAAATCAGGGCGAGTTGTTTTGGCACGCTCTTCTTTCATCATATTTTCCAGTGCTCAGTGCTCACAGAATTGGGGCAAACCAATCTGGAGCTCTTCCCTCCCTCCCCTCCCGAAAAAATTGCTAAAGGAAATTGCAGCCCAAATCAAAGAGCCTCGTGGAGGAAAAATGTTATCCCACAGCACTTCCCTATCTTCAGTGAATTACAAAGGCTGCCATTGACGGTGACAGTGGGGAGTCTGAATCTGACAGTGCAAAGGTCCCGATGAGGCATGGGTGGTTCCATGACTGTTGCCAAGGCTACTTCTATCTCCCCAGTTGCACCACTTTGCTCTTATAAATATTGACGAGGTGACAATGGCGTCATCTTATTAAATTTGTTTAAGTCAATCGAAAAGGGTCTACAACTACCGTGTTAGAGTTAGATATGTCGTCTTAATCTCTCCCTACTAATTACGAGCCATTCATTTGATACCTTCCAGTCCGAGAGGTTAATGAACCATAGTAGTATGTCAGATTCACGATAACCGGCTGTTCAAGAAAAAATTGGCTAAGTTTGTTACAAATGTTACCGGAGAAAGAACAATGATCTCAAAGTAATCTCTAAATCAAAGTGATCTCTAAAAGATATTTCGAATTGAAAAACCCATGAGAAAGAGAACAGAACTTAGAACCCCAAGTCTTGTCTCCCTATAAAAATTGTGCTCTGCCCCATCTCTGAGATTGTTAAAAAATAACTTTCAGCTTTCGTCATAAATACTATGCAATGTCTTTGACATAAATCAAATTGATGTATGAAAACATTCTATGATATGATTCAACGGAAAGATCGAACATCGGACTCACCTTCTTCTCGCATGACAGATTTCGTCATGTCTTTCGTGAGGTCCTTCTCTCAATGATATCCATTGAAGTAAACTCGCAAGTCTTTGTTTTTCATTCCTGTATCCAAAACTTTTGAGTTGACATTGCAGCTATCGTTGTCCATTCAAACAATGCCCCTTTATGTCATGGTAGCACATCATACTCCCCTCGAAATGAACTTCCAAATATTGAAAAGTCACCTGCACACTAAAAAAATATAAAACGTTAGACTTGGACCCCACAAACAAGCCTTTCCGACAAAATATCTCAATAGAGAGCATATTTGTCATGCACAATCAACATTGTAGGCCATGGCATCAGACCAAAGAAGGACTAGTGACATGTCAAGTTTGCTTGCTTGACCTACGGCATTAGGCCCGAGAAGGATTGGTTGCACGCCAATGATTTTGCTGGCTTGATGTCTTTCGTCATGAAATGAGTACCTCAAATTATTGGCGACAGCGCATGATGAGCACTCCTAATAAGCAACAAACACACCTGCTACACCACCAGACATCGAAAATCGTCCATAGCTTTGGTGCATTTCATCATCCCGTGCACTCATAGTTTCCACTTCAAGTGGGCCACATTGACACATACATTGGCTCAGGTAAACAGCACTTAACTACATCACGGGGGGCATTTGACCGGCGAGGTCGGGGCATTTGGACGTTACTTTGTTGCAACACATGATTTTTTTCTTCGCTCTTCGAGGTACATCCATCCAACCCGTCCGGACAGAATCAGATGCAAATGGATGCAACAATGCTTGGAGTAGCTTGCACTGCTTATCGGCTTCCTTCTTGCACGTGTTGGGTAAGTTTACCTGTCAAGAGTTACGTCGAAAGGAATGCCATTACATCCAACAGGCATGCTCATTTAAACTTTCATTCAGCAGCATTGCATTGCCATGTCACCAGTCTTTGCTCTGCAATTGCACTTGGCATTGAAAAGCACAACACTGAAGAAGTTGGAACCCTTTGGTGACCGAATGTGCACCCGTCAGTCCGTGCTCGACCTTGAGGCACGGACCACGATGAACCTGCCCTAATTTATATGAACATGAGATCGTCGTAGAGTATTGGATCCAGCTTGACTTTCAAGAGAAGAGAAGAGAAAGGTCCTCCCGCAGCAAATTTGCATTGGTTTCGCTACAAGATCCTCCTGATCAAAAAGAGCATCCTTGCCACATAAGGTAATGAAGGTGAGGCGCAAATCATGATGTTGGACAGATAGCAGCGTAAGAAGGTAAAAAGTTTGGCAAAAAGAATCTTATTAAAATCAAAATTGTACACGATCGAAAACTGTATAGATGTTGCAGCCACGGCCCCGCCGTTTCGGCCCCACGGAATGTACAAGGAAATCGAGTCCGAACGTCATTTTTCATTGGCCATGTGCGACAAGACTGAGTCAAGGCCGGGTCGAACCCGCCGTCCTCAGGAGAGTCGCCTCGACGCCGTCGTCGTCCCCTCCTCCGCCGCCCCGCATCCTCCGGCGCGCGTCCGCCGCCTCCCTCCTCCGCACGTTGACCTGGCGCACCAACCGACCGGCCTCCACGACGCGTCGCTCCAGCGTGGACAGATCCCGATATTCGGCGAGGTCGTACGCGCAACGGTACAAGACGTCCTCGATGACGTTCGCGCGATGGACGGCGCGGGCTCGTTGGGTCTTGGTGAGGCGCGGAGGCGGCCGGGGTCGTGCTTGGTCTCGGTCGCGAGCTTCTCGGGGTCGCCGGCGCTCTCGTCGAGACAGCTGCGCGAGGAGGACGCGTCGGATGACGTCGAAGACGGCGCGGCGGATCTCGGTCCGGCCGACCGACGATGGCGAGCGGTCCATGGTCGTTCTCTCGGTCGTTCTCTCGACGAAGGCGAGGGGGTGTGGGCGATGCGATGTCTTGCTCTTGATGGGAAGAGGAGCCGGAGAATGAAAAAGTTATGATTCGTAAGAATTGTTTACAAGGTTCGAGGTCTTGCCAAGAATGAGCACGCTGTTGCCAAGCTGTTGCTGTTGCGTTGCTTTTGGCTGGGAACGCGACGCGAGGCGACGGGTGAATGAAGAGATCAAAAACGGAGTAGGTAGGAGTAGGTAGTAGGTATCGTATCGTGGTGATGATGGGGGTTACGTTTATTTGTGTGGGTACCTCCTCCTACCGGGAGGTACGATATCTACTTCGGAGTAGTATCGTTGTATCGTATCTAGCGAGCAAAAAAATATAGGACTACCTATGTGTCAAGGTGAGAATGTTGGCAACACACCGAAATGAGTTATATTTAGCGGTAACTGTACGATCTCATAAAATGTGATAATACTGAATATGATCGCTAAACCCTGCGTCGTTCGGTGTGTCGCGGGAAGGCCGCGGGAACTTTGCCGAATTTCATTCGGCAAAAAAATTCAAGTGTCGTTCGGTCGTGCGTGTGCAATTGTATACTTACGTACCTATTCTGTATACATAACTCTTCTACGATTAAGGATATCCCGTGATTGAAGCGGGGCGGGGCGGCGAGCGCGGGGGCGGGGCGGCCGGGGACGAAACGGCAACACACCGGATTTTGTT
>JALLPA010001882.1:0-11547 GCA_036939895.1 Thalassiosira exigua | reverse complement strand
CCCTGCAAGGGGGTTAAAAGTGACAACACGACAATACGACGCCACGACGCCACAACAACACAACAACAACGAAACATTTATGTGCCTCAGGAGAAGAAGGTCCTTCATAAAACCCTTCATCTGATTATATGATCTATCCCACAACCATAAGATACTTACGATACCTCCCGGATGGAAACAACCCTAAAAAAGAGATAGAGAAGCCCAAGTCCAAATCCAAACCATGACGCGCCTGCGTCCAAGCCCAACAGCCCCGGGCAGACATCACAGAGCAGCAAGGACTATGCCGCCCGTCCCACGGACGGCGATGATAGGGATGGAGGTGGTGACGGTGCCGTCTAGCCTGGCAATGACTGAGGCAGCGGCGCCCAATGAGGCAAAGGAGGTAGAGACAGGACGACGAGGAAAAGGAGGTGGATGGGCCAGCAGCAGCTAACAATGATGGCAGCGACATCACCAGAGGTTTGAAGGAGGCGGGACGTCCGCACCGTCGGTCGAGGCGGAGGAGGGCCGGTGGACGAATGTGGAGGATGGGGGGACAGCTTGGGGGCACGTGCAAGCCCCCCCCAGGCTGGCCCAGGCTCATCCCACATTGCTTCGCCGCTCTTTTCTTTCGCAAAAAAGTCAGGTCGCCACTTTGGAAGCCAAGCTATCCTCTGTCGTTTCCTGCCCCATCTCCGCTTCCGAGAAGAAAGAGCGCGTGGGGGGCGAGTATACCTTTTGGGCTGAGTATGCCATCCTGGCCAAGAGCTACAGCGAGCTCAAGTGACTTCTGGCGTGTCGGGACGAAGAGGAAGAGGATACAAATGAGGCATCGTAGATGCAGGAGGCGACGGAGTTCAAGGCTTGGAAGGGAGAGCTGGAAGCCGCACTGGCCGAGGCGCGAGCGTCCCTCGGAGAGGCGCAGGCCGAAACCGCGGGGTGGAAGTTCGAACGCGACGCCGTCGAGGAGTCCCTCAAGGCCTCGGCAATTTCCGCCCCAAGGAAAAAGAAGAGCTTGAGCTGCGGGTCCTTGAGGCCGTGGCGGCTGCTGAGGAAGCGGAGCTCAAGGCGAGAGTAGAGGCTGACGTCGCCCTCGACGCCTTGAGGGCCAAGTTCAATGCCTCTGTTCGAAAATTGGAAGAGGCCATCGAGGGGTTGAGGAGGTCACTGGAGGATGCAAGGGAGGAAAAGGAGAAGGCAGAGAAGCTGGGGAGGGGGGGGGATTGCATCACAGCTGCGAAGGAGGCACGGGAAGAGATGGAGGCCGAGCTCTGAGAGCTGAGGAGTCGCTGGAGGAGAAGGAATGAATGTTGCGGGAGGCGTGGGAGTGGGGGGAGGAGGCCGAACATGCAAAGATAGAGCTGAGGTGCATATATGCTCAAGATTGGGCTTCGTCTCCAAATCGGCTCGGGGTTGGGCTCGTGCTTGGGCTTGGCCTTTGGCTTGGGATGGATTCGGGCTCGAGCTTGGTATAGCTTAGGCTTTTGACTTCCACTATTGTCGAGATTGATTCGGTCTTCAGCTCAGCTTAGATAAGGCTTGACCATAGATGGGCTTGAGATTGGACTGGCACTTGGACTGGCGCTCCGGTTTGAGATTGACTCAGGCTTCGAGCTTGGCTCGTTTAGCTTCTGCAGCCTTGGCAGGGCCGAGACAGCGCTGCGGCGACACGATAGGCAACTCGCTCCCTCAGCTGGATTTTCCTCTGCGACATCCTCCGTGTTGCCTCTTCCTCCGTCACCTTCGCAGCATGCAGATCCTATCGCGCTGTGGGACATCTGTGCCCCCCAGTTATTGGACCTTTTTGCGTTCAACATCGTCGCGAACGGACTACGCCCCCTTTGCCCTCGCACACGGTCGTCGCCTCCCTCGTTGCTGTACGCAGGGTCCCAACGGCGCGCTGGGTGCGGTCGAGTACGCCGTTCGAAGTGGGGTTCGGATCACGCCTTCACTCGCTGCCGTCACCGCTCACCTTGCCCACAGCCGCAACCGTGGCGTCAGGGAGGGGCTTTGCCTCGAAGGTCTCCAACAACTGCCCTTCCAGACGACAAGGGATGGAAGACGGTGGACATCCCGCTGGCGTTCGTACAGGGGATAAAGGGGGGCCACCTTGCATTCGACCGCAACAAGGACAAAAGACGAAGCGGCGGCGGTAGGCCAGACGAGTCCGGGCGTGGGAAGAGGGTGACAACCCCAATGAGTGGGAGCGCCACGACCTCGGGGTCTTTGGCTCCGAGTACGACAACATCCTGTCCGACGGCTTTCGATGCGTGCAAGGAGCACATGCCCATCCAGAATCAGCGCTGGGCGCCATTCGTCCCATTGCCAGGGATGTACAGCATTGCTGCGTTGCCGCCCGGCGCCGCCGCCACCGAATACAAAGAAAGTGACAACATCATGGCTGATGCTAATGATTGGGAGTCCTTCATAGTTGTATTACTAGATCTTGCTAGCCGATAGGTAGAGAGTACCTTCCCTCTTAAAGTACTAAAAAAGGGAGGTGCTTAGGAGCCGGAGCGATTTCTCCTCGAGACTTTAAAATAGCCGACACATCCTTGGATAAGTGCGAGCCGGATAGGAAACCTGATGGTGTAGGTAGGTAGGGTCGCCTGGGGGGTTATTATCGATCACGTGATGGAGCACGTGAATACCATGAGATTGTGATCGTGATTACAGAACGCAGGAAATGCCCGGACCTAGCCCGGATGCCAGCAAGAACCGAGGATTTGACGATTTTGGCGATATTCGCCAAAAAATCGTCGATAGCAGAATATTGCCACGTCCCCGATTTTTGCCCCCCCCCCCAAAACAAATGGCGTTTTCGCTAATTTTGGCGGTTAGCTTAAAATATTTTCTCGTAGAGAGCCCACATTTCTCGAAAGTTGTATTACAAGTTCCGGAACAATCCGCGATCGATCGGGGACCAATCGGGGGGGTATCGATCGATTTGAAATAAAAAAGATAGCTTTTTTTTGTAATAATAATTTGACATAGTATCACATAATTTTGTTTTCATTACTAATGGTCAAAAAATTAGTAGTTGACTTGTTCATAACCAATTTAGACAACTGGATAGAATCATAAACTATGTTAGCAGCAACTTTTGCATCTCGGTTTTGCATAGGACCAGTGAGACCAGCGGGGCACGCTTCGGTCATCCCAAATTTGATGCTGACGTGCTCCTTCAGTCGCCAAATATCAACCGGGATTGTATCGGTCGTTGTTCGATCGTTGTTCGATCGGTGTTCGATTGGGGTTCGATCATAGGGGTTCCATCAGGGTTTGATCTAGAAGTTTCTCGTCGAGGTCGCGAGACCAAAAATCAGCAACATGACCTAACCACTTTCATTGATTTGTTTAGCGATTATCGCTAAATTGCCAAAACCTCGGTTCTTGCAGTTTCGAACGATACTTATCTAGTTCAGCTTGTTCTATTCACCAGATGCCAGTTGCCAGTTGCTGGGCCAGCGAGAGTTGAATGGTCGAAGGTTGAAGGGGTGTTTATTGTCCCGTCATCTTGTTGGGCCCAAACTATTGTTGGACCATCACTACAAAATAATATTGCATGCCATAGGCCTTGTCCACTACCCATGCTGTTGTCTGAAACAAAATACCCAAGGTAGGCCAAGAAGCTACCGAGGTGGTACAAATTAATATAAGGTAAAGTCGAAAGTATCTTGGAAATATGTTTTTGTGGCCGTTGTAAGGGTCCCTTGCCCCTCTGATGATTCTAGGTAAACGGCCAATAAAAACCAGGGAAGATAACATTCATGCGTGCACCGAAGTATTGTTAATCCAACCAGCTCGCAGAGGGCATTGAGTAAATTCTATTTCTAGCTTGAATCTTACTTCTAGCTTGAATCGATTTCAACAGTTTTGGTCTCCATCGAGAGGTACTTGGCATGAGTTGTCTTGGCAAACAATTTCATCTCGCATGGTGTATCTTTCACGCCATTCTCTTCATCGTCAGTTCCAGGATTCTCCGGTGAGCAGTCCCAATGATCTTGCAAGTCGATATGGGTCGTATCAGTTGTCAAGAAAGCTGCCACTGCACCACATATCGCGAACAGACTGCCCAATCCAAGCATACAGCTCAATTGGTTTTGACTTATCAGTGGTCCATAAAGATACTGAGCAAAAATTCCTGCCACTCGACCAGTAGCCACGCATGCACTCCTTCCGGTGCTTCGTATTTTCGTAGGGAACGCTTCCGCAGACAGACAGTCTAGAGCAAGCCATGCAAGGTACAAGCATATTGTCTGGACACATGTCAGCGCCAATATAATCAATGGATATCCATGCTCTCCAGCATCTGTCTCCATGTGCTGGATTGTATTGACAAGCCACGCTATCAGGAGCAAATTGGCGGACCCACCGCAAAGTCCGATAAGGAGCATTCTTCGTCGCCCCAACTTGTCAATAAGGCCAGATGCAAGCATCACGCCTGGAATTCCAGCCATCGAGTGAAAAAAGCTCAATGCGTAGGGATCAGTGGAAAGATCTAAACTTTGAAACACTCTAGTCCACCACATCTCCACACCTGCCAGGTAACACACAGTGTCACGAACAAGCAGTGGTGTCATTTGATTTCCAATCATAATAAACATCATAGGTCAAAGGGCAGATCATCGTACTTACCACTGACTATTGTCAGAAAGACAAACGTCAGCTGAAGAGGGACTGTTATGCGATGCATTCCATCACGGAACACCTGCTTGATACTTGTCAGGCGCAACCAAATGTCACGCAACAACCGTTCAATCGACCCAACTGCGCTCACTGTATGACTAGATTCTCCTACCATCTTTGACTTGAGTGAATTCTCAGCCAGCTCGTCCACTGTCAATAGTCTTCCAGCGCAGCTCAACCTTGAAGCAATTGAATTCGCGCTTTGGACAGCCTTTTCCAAATTACCTTGACTCAGGTAGAAACGTGGGCTCTCGGGCACAAACTTGCTGACCAGAATCGCTGCCATGATCGTCGGTAAGGCATTAATGAGCATGAACAGCCTCCAGTTGCCTGATCCCGACGCTCGAAATATCACCAGCGCCGCCAATCCCGTATACAATGATCCCAAAATGAAGCAGCTCATGACAAGTGTGATGAACCTACCCCGCTTTGATGGTGGGGATATTTCGGCAGTCAGCGTGACGATGTTGACAGCTACCATGCCCAACCCGATCCCGCAAATGAACCTCATCAGGCAAAATTGCGAAGAGTTCCTTGCCCCGGCAGAAAACAGCCCTACAACAGCATTCACTACCACGCCGAGCTGCAGGGTCGGGCGCCGGCCCCATACGTCCGCCAGCACACCTGATAGGAAGCAGCTGATCAGCATGCCCGCGAAGTGAGTACTGGCGACGGCCGCCCCCTTCCCAGCGAAATCAATTTCTCCTTCCCCGCTTTCGTCATCAACGGCGTCGACCCTCAAGATATCTTGTTGAAATTGATACGAGCTTAAGATATACTTGATGCAAGACATCTCCGTTGAGTCTCCGGAGTTTGCGGTGCCCAGCGCGAGGAAGATGATGTAATATCGCCAGTCGCGGAAAATGTCGTAGAGTACGCCGCCACAACGATCACTAGCTGTCGAGTTATTGGAATAGACAGATTCGAGAAAATCATCGATGGATCGCGGCTGATCCTGATGCGTGTGGGAGGAGGGCACTTTGGCGTCTCCTGCCCCCTCGAGAGGGCGGAGTTCGTGTTGCTCCTTCTCCATCTCTCGACTGCTATCTGCTCGAGTTACCTGCTCATCGGAGAATTATGATAGTATCGATCGGCTATTCCATGGAAGCGAACGATGCCCGCGGTGATCTACCCACACCTGTGCGGTGGGTGCGATTGATCTTGGGCGTACCCCCACGAGGATCGGCAGTTTTTGACACGATCTTCGTCACACGATCGATTTTGGAGGATTTGGGCCTCATCGCGGGAAGCCGAGGCCGTGCGCCAGGTCTTGGTTCGAAGGTATCTTGGCGATAAATTAACATATTCAGTAAAGTTCCCACGATAAAAATTGAAACGTTGGCGAGCAAGACATAAGCGGCAACCTTTGACAGGACGTAAAGCGGAAGATGACAGGGCGCGTGGGGCGTGGCCGGGGGGCGGGGGTCAAAACTCACACCCACAAAATAATAATGTTGTATGGTAGGGATAACTTCTGAAACTTTAAGGATAGCCCAAAGGTTGGGGGTTGGGCCACATTACACCACCTCCTCATGGTCCCACTACTACTTGATAGCAAAGCTATGTATCTGCGGCATTTGCATTGCCCAGATCTCCATGAACATGGAAAGTGCTTTGCATTCGTCAGGTGTCGTCGCGTTTGTCACGCACCAGCGTGGACAATCACTTTTGCGTTGGCGTCACATTAACTACTATAGCATCAAAAGCATGCGCATCTTTTTTCGCTGACACTGCCCAGAGGTGGGCTTAAGCTACTACTGGAACACATTTACCACATACGAATATTGTTTGAATAAACACTTGGACTATCGGTTCCAGAACAGCACAGTATTGTTCATATCCTAGGTACTTTGAAATGTTCAATTCAGTCCCTCTAGAGATTCTACACAAGTAAGTAATGTTCCTTTTTAGCGTAAGAATCCCTGTTTGCGTACAGGATATGCATGGCTAATCATTTCACGCCAAAAATGAGTGTCGGCTATTCAAAAATGCCACGCTATTACAGACTTAGTTGGCAATGTCCTGGACACGTCCTGACTGGTTCTGATTTTGGGTGAACACAAACGTCTTCGCTCTCGTGAATTCATACGTAGACTTTTTTGCCGCAAAAATCTTCCGTTCGTCACCCAAAAAAGTCTCCACACGGGCTTTTTTAGACCTATTTTTGGAGCGGAGGTTCATGTGCCGCTGCTTAGCGGTGCGTCGTGCGTGGTGAGGTGAGAGGGGCGGACACGTGTCCTTTGGACACCTCGTTTCCCCTTTTTCACCCTGGACACCCAAAAATTGGGGACACGAGGGTAACATGGACACATGAATCACGTGTCCACCCCAGTATCCCTGATTTTCAGTCGCATTTTATGCATGAATCAAAGAGGCCCATCACCGGAAGATATTGTGGTACATTTGTACATAAGTGGCCCCAGAAATGACAAGCAACGAGCGGACCGAGACCGAGACCACACACAACACGGTACGGGCACGATGATTGATGGTCAAATCCTGCCATCATAATGGTGGGTTCAGGGCACAGGCCGCTGGTACCATCTTGAGCAACTGCAATGCTCTGATTGCTTATAGCTTTGTCTTGCGCTCGCCGGAACCGAGAACTGACCACCCTGAAGCCGACGCGACGCGCGACATGCCACGAGTTGATTGTCACATGTTACGGCTCCAGCAGCATGTGCAATCGAACCTTGATAATCGCACCGCTGTATGCCCATTCTCACGAACTCAATTAGGACTCTTCACAGCTATAGCTTATCAATTGCTTATAGTTGATCATACAAGAAATATCATATAATATTACTACATCTACATTCATGATACAGTAATGTAGACCCACGATAACATAGACATTGCGGTATTATAGACAACCTCTCAGCCATACACTGCTTTTGGTTGGAACTAGCGTGTACGTAGGACTTAATATATTTTACGATATTGTACGTACAGTATAGTAGACATTACATGTAAAGTAGACACTACAGAAAAGTAGACGCCCTAGAGGCAAGATACTATATGTTTACAGTACTGCAGCAGCACTGTTTGTGATTGATGATTGATGGAAATTTCAATGTGACTTAGTACAGGCAGCGCGTAGGCAATGCTAGGACATGTCTCTCAGCATGTCCCATGTCCATGTGCATTACCCTTTTCAATGAGGCCCAAAATCGTGTCCTGTCCAGGATATGTCCTGGACGCAAAAAGGACGTGTCCAGGAGGCATCCATTTGCGAGTCCAATTGGGTCATTTTTGGACATTCCAAAAAAGGACATTGCCGACTAAGATCGCAGAAACTGTCTTTAGTAGTGGGTCCGGATCAAAATGAGCCCAAAACTTCAAGTGTCACAATGGCACCCAATTTTCCCCATAGATCAACTCAACCTACTCACCTGATGGTGCGCCAAGAAAGTTTTGTAAAAAAATGACCCCTTCCAGTTGTAATATAGCCACCATGTTGACGCGAAAATCTGGCTCATGACTAATGTATAATGTTTTATACAGAAATCACTATTTCTAGTGGGTTCCAACAACCATCCATTATTTAAACAATGTAAAAACACCATACTATCACCCATGTCCCATGTAGTTAAGTCTGTTCCACTAAAAACCGGTACCCAGACTTTTTTCGCTCGTCCCAACGAGTGGTCTTTTGGATAAATTACCAACTTATTGTCACAACCGCCGAAATGAACGATTATGGACTAACATACCATTGTTTAAAAATATAACCCCCTTGAGAAATGACATCTCCAGCGCTCTACCCCTCGTTTTTAATAAATAGAATCCCCAAGGGGGTCAGAGTTTAACAAAATGCTGTCAGGTCCGAACATAATATCCATGTACATGGTTGTAGGGGATAATACTTTACAAGTTTAAGAATTGAATTTAACAATTGACATCCCCAGGTAAAGTTCAATTTAACCATTAAATCTCGTCACCAACCAACTTTTTGGGGGTTATATTTTTTAAACAACAGTAGACTTCCATATACCGCTGGAAAGCTCTATTTCAAGAAAATGTAGTCGTGTAGTGGAATTGGAGAAATTTGAAGGTCCGTCGGGTCTGTCAAGTTAAGTCCGTTAAGACAATGCCGTTAAAAGAGAGGTTTTTTTCCTAACTGAGCTTTTGGGGGACATTCGCCTACGAGAAAGGAACTAGTACAAATATCTGCTCTCGAAAAAGCAAAAAAATTGTCTTTAGTTCTGTTATGCGGAGGCGCGATCGTAACCCAGATACCCAGTCGGGTAGGAGAAAACTCGTCGCCCAAGCGATCGCGCCAAATTTTTAACCCTGATAATCCACTAAGCTCTCTATCGCCACTTCGCCGAATAATCCTTTCACGACAGACCTTGTAACAAAAAAACGCTGCCCTGCCCTCTTAAAATCTTCCCCTATATGTACTTCACATCCAGCTATCAACGAAAATCATGAGGGCGCGTCATTTTAACCACAAAATAATGATAGGACTCCCGCAGCCTTCGCCCACCATTGCCCACAATCAAAAGCAATGACCACGTCAACCATCAACCTCTCAACACCAACCATGATGGGACCACCAGCCCGCCGCCCGCGCCGCTCCCTGCCCGCAGGTTCGGCTGCGCCGTCATTGCCGCCGCCCCCGCCGCCCTCACCGAGTCATATTCGCCGCCTTCGCGTGCCCGCCGCGCCCCCACCGTCCCTCCCGCCGCGCCGTAGCCGCCGGGGCATCACTTGCGCCAAAAGCCCCCGAGGAATCCCCGCGGCCGAGGTAGGCTCTGCCATCCCCGCCGACTCCTCCTCCGCCTCCGGCTCTGCCATCCCCGCCGACTCCTCCTCCGCCTCCGCCTCCGCCGCCGCCGCCGACTCCTCCTCCGCCGCCGCCGCAGCCGCCGCCGCCGCCCCGAGGCCGGCCATCACCGCGAGCCCCGAGGGCGGCCTTCGCCGCGAGCCCCAAGGCCGTCCTCGCGAGCCCCGAGGGCAGCCTTCGGCGCGAGCCCCGCGGGTGGCCTTCGTCGCGAGCCCCGAGGCCGCGGGCGGCCTTCGCGAGCCCCGAGGCCGGCCCTCGTCGCGAGCCCCGAGGGCGGCCTTCGTCGCGAGCCCCAAGGGCGGCGAAGACGCAAGCCCCGAGGGCGGCCTTTGTCGCGAGCCCCGAGGGCAACATTTTCACCCCACTCTCTCATGCCATCAAGGCCCCCCCAGTTCCGAATCGCAGGCAACAGACAACATATCGGTCTTTGGTACAGGGGGGCAGCCCACTCTGGAGGGGGACGTAGCGCAGCACGGGATTACCGGCTGTTTTCCTGCGCAGAGAAGAGCGGTCGCGAGAGAATGGACCGCGGTGCTGCCCCAGCGGTGGCGAGGAGAATGGAAATCAGAGCTGCCCCAGAAGAGGTGAAGCTTGAGGCAGAGGCATTCTGTCCTTCTCAGTGCGTATGTTGCCGCGAGGCAAGTTACGAAAGGGCAAGCCGAGCAAAACGTCGCAAGCCCTCGCTCGCGGATCAGTCTCCCGGAGTATTAATTTGCGGTAACAAAAAATGTGGGGAGATTCAACTCCTTGCTCACGCCTTTGCCTATTACGACAGCATGACGGAAAACATTCCCCGGGATGCCTTGGCAAATGACTCGTGGTATCGGACAGTTGGGGCCATCCCTCGCACGTCATCCGGGAACTTCCCGGTTTCTCACTGCATCCGATGCGAGTTCAAGCAGGGCATCACCGCCAAGCGATCGTCTTTGGTTGTCCCACGAGGGACAGCCTCATCTCCTTATGTGTGCCCAGTCGATGACCTCAACCTACAGATGGAAGAGTCATGCCGAGTTGTGTCAAGCCGTGATGTGACCGGCCCGAGTGGGGAACCACTGGGGCCCCGACAAAGAGACTTGGAGCTGACGCGGGGCCAATACCATGTCACCCCACAGGATGCGACCAAGTTGCAATTCCTGTCTGGTTACTTCCCGGTGGGCGACAAACCCGAGAAACCATTTCGGACAACACCATACAAAAAGAATAACAGCAAGTCTCACTTGCCACCGAACAATCCTTGGGCCGGTGCAGTGATAATCCCTGATTGCAATTTACTTATCCAATCACAGGCAGACAACGGCAAAATGCGAGCCGACCATCATGCTTTTGCCAAGTCGGTTTCGGAACCATCCCCATCCTACCGACACGGTGTTGTGGGGCAAGAGACATCGGATAGACTGGTGGACCACATTGCAGCAACGGGTGCCCGACCTCCAAGGTTTATTCCGAACCGTTGGATCTCCCGATTTTGGCTTGAAGACATCCCAGCCCCGGAGGATCTGTCCAAGCGAAGGGGGATGTACGTCGAGCTCGTCAAGGTGCCCCTCGCTGGCCTGCCACTCGTATCCAAGGAGCCGGGCCTGACAGATTATCCCCCGGACCAGCTGTCGAAGATGTACTTCTACAGCAACCTGACAACGAAGAGAAACGTCGACGCCACCATGATCATCTCCACTGGTTCCTGTTGTGAGGAGTTCACCGCAGGAGCTGTCCCCAAGCTTCTCATGCTTAGATTTCACAGCACCATGATCTCCTCCATCCCACAGGAGAACGTCCGCCACCTGTACGACACCATCGCCTCTGTGTGTGGCAAGAGGGGGTTTGAGTTCACCAGAACTGGGGGTTCGTCTGGACAAGTCACAGACCAAACGGATCGCGATCATCTTCATGCCCTTCACGAAGTTACCTCGTCCCTTCCACGTCGGGTGGGTGCGTGCAAGATAACGAGAGGGACTCTGAAATATTACCACACTTACTTCAAAGTCAGTGAGACTGAAAGGCAAGACTCGGAGGTAACGACGCGGACCTACTGCCCAGCCAAGTGTGGTGGCTCATTCGAGATGCAGCCGGGCATGTTGTCAAAGTTTAAA
>JALLPA010001856.1:0-17970 GCA_036939895.1 Thalassiosira exigua | reverse complement strand
GCCACCAGCCACCAGCCACCAGCCACCAGCCACCAGCCACCAGCCACCAGCCACCGGACGAGAACATTATTTTGTCGCTCGATGGTGTCCTTCCCCACAAAGAGTTAATGGGCACACAATCCAAAATATTGCTGCCTCTGACCCAGAGACCATGTGGTCATCTGCGGAGGTCCGTGCATTGAGCAAACCTTTGGTGTATGACTTTGATTTCAGTCACGTGACGAGTGAACCGCTTGCCACCCTGATGAGGCCTGGTCACAACAAGGTAGCTGAGCAAGTTGAATTGTACGCAATTGAAAACAAAATCAATCTACCTTATGTGAAATGAAAAGAACAATCAATTGTGGGTAATGGATCTCTGACACAAGTCACACCCCTGTTCCATTGTCTGATGTTGCAAGCCTTGATTTAAACCCCCACTGGACATGACTGTAAGGTAAACA
This sequence comes from Thalassiosira exigua, assembly GCA_036939895.1. NCBI lineage: Eukaryota > Bacillariophyta > Thalassiosirophyceae > Thalassiosirales > Thalassiosiraceae > Thalassiosira > Thalassiosira exigua. The sequence continues at coordinate 17,527 of JALLPA010001856.1, read as the reverse complement.
CCAATATCTGCTTGGAACTGCAACGAGTACAGAGTGGCACGGTCATGTCCCAAACTTGCATGCCAACAATGTGAGGAGGTTACCACAAATGTGACAGATACACCTCTCATTGTCCAGTCAAACAGGGTTTTCCTCTGGGATTCATCCCATAACCCTGCGCTGATAGGTCCGTTGCAAGGATCTCCTTCGGCAAGACTCGTTTTTTGGCGTCTCTTATCATATTCCTCACTTCCGAATACAAATGAATCATAATTCATTGAACTGATCTCTGTCTGTTTGACTGATCTGTTTGTTATCTGGTCTGAAGTTCAATGATATGCATTGGGACACCCTTATTAGTGCAGTTGGTGGTAAATAATCTCCTCCTAGATCTCTGTACGCCATATAAAAGTCCCAGATATTGCATGCTGGATGAATCAGAGTAGTAGTCGACTGAATGGTCTCAAGTTTAGTGAAAATATTGGTCCTGCAGTCGATATACTCTTACTATTGTACTTGATAGAATGTGCTCTGTCTTGGTGTTGGCTGGGGCCATTAATATAATTTTGGCGGAAACTATTTTTGTGCGTGAAGTCATTAGGTCTGTTGACAGTGACATTGAGCAAAAAACAGGCTCACTGTTCAAACACAAGTAGGTTTGTTGCATTTATTAATGCCGGCGGCGCGCGGGGGGGAGGGGGGGGCATTTTGCTAGATATATTTACTGCTCTTTGCTCTCTCTCTCTAGCTATGAGTTCAAAATTCCCTAGAGGATGTTTCCTCTTAAAAAATACTATACGTTGATGACTCAAGCATATCTATTAACAGGCGCAGCAGCAGACCTTCTCATGTTTAACCATGTCACCGCCCTACCCCTCTCTTCAAGAATCACTATTCGCAAGTGGCAGCAGGCTGCAATCATGATATCAGAAAACAGATGAGGTACCATAGTTCATTAAGAGAAGAAACAATCTTTGGTGGGGATGTGTTCCCATCCAAGGTCACCTAAACTACGGTAAAATACCGCACGTGGTCACGGATCAGCCGAGTTTGTTTCTAGGTACGTACTTAGAGAAATGTGACCGCCAAATTAGGCCAACCTTCCCCCCTCAATGACGCCCCCGCAAACTCCCCAACCACTAATGTTAAGGTGGATGCCCACTTCCCATCAAGTGTAGATTGGGCGTTCTGCTCAGAGTCAACATTGGCGGCGTTCCGACAGAGCTACAGAGGGGGAACTAGAGGACGTCAGATTAGGTCGGCTCTCTACATTTTTAGTATCTCTATCTCTAGCTTATTGAAGGAGAGATGAAACAACCGGCCACATGCTTCAGACTGCACAACACAACACACAACCTACGACATGCAGTGCGACGAGTTGAGAGCAAAACCATGGCATCCGTCGGGGAGACATCTACGCTGCAGCCGGACGGCGCCCCGGCGCCCCCCCCTGCATACGGTTCAATGGCTGATTACCGTAGCCATCGATCCGGAGCGGTGGGCTGTCGAGAGGGGGCGATGGGGCTAACGAAAACGTGGACATAGAAATGCATAAAAATAACAGTAACTTTTTAATAGCTGAAGGACTTTACAACTTAATATCGTAGGGGCGTTAGATAGTGACACCGTAAGGCGTCTCCCAGGTCTCTCCCACTTGCATGAGGGGGGCTGAGCGCCGTCGGCACGGTCATGGCCCCTCGCGGTACCGACGTATTGCCTCCGGCGCCCGCGACGTGTCGATTCGATCGATCGCTGCCTGGGCACAACTACTTCTGTAGACGTAGTTTTAATCTGCCAACCCCGGAGGAAATCGCATCCGCATGCTCACGACGATGCCTTCCATCGATTCGGCGGTTAGTAGCAGTGGGGGGGGGGGCGTGGCCGACACTATGGGCTTATTTTTTTTCTCGGACGGGCGGGTTGTCGATCATGGTGGCCGACTACAGTGTTGGTCAAAACCCGACGACTGACGACATTTGAAACCTGATTCGTAGATAGTTCGGTGCTGGAGATCGGCGGCACGCTGTGTTTTTATTTTTTATAGATCGCACATGTATACAGAGGGAATTTGTATATTTTTCACGCCCACGTACGAGCTACGTAGAAATTGTGATCCGTGATCTTGCAAAAGTGACCTGGGATGGGAACAAGATCGGAAGAGNCTGGCGAGACGGGGGGGGGGGGGGGGGGGGGGGGGGGGCTTTTCAAGAATCGCTGTTTCCAAGTAGCAGCAGGCTGCACAATTTGATTATGATGCTATCAGAAAACACATGTGATGTTCAGAAAGGAGGATGAGGAGGCCGTGGTTGTTACCCCACCTAATCCTAAGGCCTCGCCTCCGGATCGGTGGTGCCAAAAATATTGTTAAAAAAGGTGGAGTGTGGTGTTCGGAAAGGAGGACGATGAGGCCGTGGTTGAAATTTCTATTTTTGACAAAGGGGTGGCGGACAGACGGCAGGTTGTGGGTGTGGGTTGCGGGTGGCGTGCAGGTGACGGATGGGTGTCGTCCGGCAGACGGGAGATGGACAACAGACAAGGCGTTTTTGTCTGTTATTTTCGCGGGCAGATGGAGGGGGATTTTCTCCGTAGCTCTCTCGCTCCTTCGAGCTACGCTTTAGCATTTATTTAGATAAGGAGATCTTTTACCTGCGAGCTATGTTTTACTTTAGCATTTATTTAGAGAAAGAGAGATCTTACTAGATTAAAAGGTACATTTGTTGCAAAAAATTACAAACCCCAAACTTAGTGACCAGGGGTCCGTAGATGGTCAGAATTGTTGATTAATGTTAGATTTAGATATACCTTACTGGGTTTGGTCATCCAGAGGGTTCTCACTTACCTGTAAGCACTTTTATCAATTTTATTCAGTGGATCCCCTAGCAGGAACAGTGGTGGTCCCGCTAATAAATTACTAGTAAAAGCGTAAAAATTAGTTGCAAAAGTTGCACGTCGACTACTATATCACTGTATAGTACTGGAACCGGTCAAAGACCAACAGAATTTATCGTGTGCACAAAAATGATGCTGCCGCTGCTGCCGAGGTTTTTTTCCTCCCCATTAGACCATGAATCGACCAGAACAGGGCCTCCACGGCGTCATCTGTGACCTTGGCGTCATTCTATTTTTATTTATTTTGTGCTTGACCGCCCCCGCGTCATCACCTCCCCTGTCTGCAACGCGATCGGACACGATCCTCCATTGTGCATGCCCGAGACCCCTCCTCCCCCCAATGAATTTCTCCTTCCTGTCGAGCGAGCACGCTGACGCTGACAGCGTGCCCATCATCACGATGGACTCACTCGATCGTGGCGTCCGATGCCGCGCCCCTCAGGTCCCCGTCCTTGGCTCGACACACACGACCAGGGCCGCCGGGAATGAACCCCCCTACCTGTCAGCCCCGAAAATAAAATCAATCGAGTGGTCATGTCGGCTCTCGCCACTCATCGGCGGCGACCTCCATGGTGAAGGCCTTCCCGTTCCAACCCGGGCGCCTTTGCCACCGAAGGCAGAAGGGATGTCATAGCGACGACAAAAGTGGTCAGTTCTGTTTTTGCGTTGGAGCAAATAAAAAAGAAAAATGACTCCCCAACTGACGTTGGCGCGAATGACCGGTAGCGAAGGTGAAGGTAGAGACGTATGCCTACGAAGATATCCTAGCAGCATTTGTATCAAGTGCCAACACGACCGCCATTCTGCAAAAATAGTGGGTGACCACTTACTATCTGCTAATCTTCAATTTTCAAGTGCGTTGTCAAGGACGGGGGAACACAAAAGGCCTACACGCCACAAATCTCCACAAACCCCGACCAAGAGAGGAAGGGGTAGATAGCTAGCTTTGCTGGGTACCAAAAAACAAAGCACTGACCCTGGACGGAAAATTTCAATATTTCACAAACTCTAAAAATTACTAGAGAGCAATTAGCCTAGGACGACGTCATCAGCGGCGGCGATATCTTGTTCTCCGGGTCTCCGAGAGTCTAACAAGCGGTCACAAGGACAAGTTCAATACCAACCCTGGACGGACTTGTCATCGCGTCAGCGATCGATAGCGGTTGTATGCCTCTCGCGTCCTCTCGACTCCCACACACACATTTCTTCCGATGCACCCTGAAGGGAAAATGGACGACGAACATCAAAGTGGCGACTTCAACCGCATGGCTGTCGGTGTCGAAGAACTGCAGGTGTGGACGAGCATCCCCAATCGGCGACGTGGAGTGAAGATATCGCCATGCCGACGACGTCGTCCTAGCCTAACTGCTCTCTAGTAATTTTTAGGGAGTAGCGAAATTTTGAAATTTTCCCGTCCAGGGTCAGTGCTTCGTTCTTTTCGCCACTCTAGTCGCCCCTTCCTCTCTTGCCCCGACCGACCTCCTCGCAGGAGGACCAGAGCGGCATCCGTGTTAATTCCCATAAACATGGAGGGGGGTGCAAAAGTTGGTGGTATCTAAGAGGGTCTTAGCGCCACCCCCTGTGGAAACTTCTTACCCCCCTAGTAAGTAAGCACTATTGGTAAAAAATGTGGTGGTAAACACTGTTTAGAACCACCGGGGAGGTATATTTACCCCCAAAGCTAGAGCTAGTTAGCAGAGGTTTTGGTGGTAAGACCCCCGTGCTGCTACATGGGGGTGGCAATTTTTTACCGGGGAAGATGCCGCTGGTCCTCTCGCAACTCCTTCGCCCCTCCTCGCCCCCTCATTATCGCATCCCAGGACCCCAACCACGATGGCGCAGAATCCCGAAAGCCCTCCTCTCCACTCACGCGATGCCGTCATCGTTCAGGCCATCCGCACTCCGCTCTGTCGTGCCCGCAAGGGCGGATTGGCCAAACTCCCCCCCTCTACCCTCTTATCCACCGTTCTCCACGGAGTACTTCTGAAAGATCCTCGACAACCGAAAGCCAAGGCCGACGACTGTGATTATCTAATCTCCCCTGTCTCCGTCCAAGATATCTGCGTCGGAAATGTCCTGTCTCCTCCCACCGCCGCCGTCTCGTTCCGCATGGCAGCGCTGTCGTCCAACATTCCACACACGACCTCTCTATCCACCACCAATCGCCAATGCTCATCGGGATTGCAAGCTATTGCCAACATCGCTCATGCGATACGTTGTGGGTCCATTGATATCGGGATTGGGGCTGGCGTCGAAAGCATGAGCACCAACAAAATGCATGAGCTATATGAAAAATTTCCTCCCGAGGTAGCTGCTTGAATGAACCCCTTGATATTTATTCCACGCTCTATGATCCTTACGCCAATCCCTCCCATGTCACTCTTCTCGCCACCAAATTACGGTAGGTGGATTGGGATGAAATGCAATCTTGTGCTAATTCCAAGGAGGCGATGGATTGTTTGATCCCCATGGGCGTGACTTCTGAGAATGTTTCGAAAAGGTATCGATTGAAAAGAGAAACACTGGACGAATTTGCTGCACGATCGCATCAAAAAGCAGCGAAGGCTCAATCCCTAGGAAAGTTCAAAGCCGAAATCGTTCCTGTTGGGGAAATAGCAGAAGATGATGGGATTCGCCCATCAACAACTGCCGCTAAGCTGGCCAAATTGAAGCCGGTCTTCGACAAAAAGAATGGATCTACTACGGCTGGGAACTCCTCTCAGTTGACTGACGGTGCGGCGGCGGTGTTGCTGATGAGCAGAGAGGAGGCAATGAGGAGAAAGCTACCGATCATGGCGGTGTGGAAATCATTCGCGGTCGAGGGAGTGCCACCAGAGATTATGGGCGTTGGCCCAGTCTTTGCAATTCCATCTGCTCTGGGGAAAGCATCGTTGTCCCTGGATGATATTGACGTCTACGAGATCAACGAAGCCTTTGCATCCCAGGCGCATTATTCAATTGAAACGCTCAAATTGGATCCTGCTAAAGTCAATCCGAACGGAGGAGCCATAGCACTTGGCCATCCCTTAGGCTGCACAGGTGCCCGCATGGTAGTTACGCTTTTGAATGAAATGAGGAGGGAGAATAAGCGAAGGGGTGTTGTGAGCATGTGCATTGGAACGGGGATGGGCGCAGCAGCTGTGTTGGAGGTCGAGGGTTTGCGGTCGGCTCTGTGATGTAATCGTCACCAAAAGACAAGCAATTAAACGAGGTACTTCAAAGTGTTCGCTAGGTGCTAAACGCATCATTTACTACTGCCTCCCTGCTCAGACGTTTCCAGAGCAAGTTGTGAGGTCTAGATTCCGAACTTCTCCGTTTTGAAATCTTCGTGTTCCTCACTAATACACTCCCGGTATCATCTACGCAGCAGCGGTATCCACATTTGTGAAAGAAAGACATTGCGTTAAGATTGCGCGGTTCTACATCCACAAAAATGCAAGTCTCATTCCAAACTTCTGATGCGATTTCTTCACATTTCCCAACGAGGGCTCGGCCAATCCCTTTCTTCTGTTGGTTGGGCCCCACACAAAGGACTCCTAGTGTTGGTTTGGGTTTCGATTCATTGCAGTCGTTTTTCGCACCGGTGCCATCAATATCCACCACGTTGCCTCTGATAGGTTCTTGTTGCAAAGGACTGGGACAGAAAGACATGCCCATCTCAGCTATTCCAACTATGTCGTCTCTAACTCTCAAGTCTCCATCACTGTCTTGAACATAATCTTTTGCTACAAGGAGACAATATTTCTTTCCCTGCATTCGCCTCGCCGTGGACATATATTGTTTGAAGATGAATTCTTCTGTTAGCGACTTCTCGACCAAAGTCCACTGCAACTCTTCTACTTTCGACTGAATGGACGATTGCTCGATGTTCCCAATCGAGTTCGATTGCGCGCCGGCGGCCGGAGCATCAAATGTGGACGCAAGGAGTGACGCTATTTTTCTGTACTCGTTGGCAGATGAGGGAGGTGATATAACGAGACCTAAAATTCGAGGGATGTACAATGCAGAAAGATACCACACCACTAAATGATAACCGAGATGTGCTGACATTATGTACTTCGTTGTCTAACGTATGGTCATTGTGTTTTCTCATCCTCCAGCGATCTCAGCAGTTGCGCCCCGCCCGAATAAATGCACCTCGAAAAAGAGGTTGTAAGTTGTAACAAGGTGGGGTTGGACGATAGGCACGAGTTCCTACCTGTTCCTACTTGGCACTGGGCGGGGCGAGCTTGGGGGAGGCGGGGGCGGGGGCGCGGGGGGGGTTAGGTGCTACGTACACAGGGTGCTACAACAGTAAAAGAACATTGAGAGGGCGAGGGCGTCTCGCTTTGTTTTTGTTTTATGACGATGTGACGATGTGTGACTCACAAAAGATTCATTGGCGATACAGTAAGAATTGATACATGTGGGAATTAATATCGCTAACATATGATGGCTCCCGCCATATCTTGATCACAACTACGTGGCGCAAGGTACGATACGTAGGTAGATAGATACAAATCTGCAACATGGTGTCGCACGCACAGTTCGTTTTGTACGATACACCATAGAGTAATTCGTTGTCGGTCGTTGTCACCATGAAGTTCCCCACACTCGCATCCCTCCTGATTCTGTCTGCCTCCCCCGGCTCCAGCGGAGGTGCGGCCCTTGCATTCTCGATCCAGCCATCGAAAACTCGCCATGCGGCCGCATCGTCGACCGCATTGCACGTATCCCGCCGTCGGGTGTTCGAAACCACCCTCGCCGGCGCGGTGGCCGCCGCGACGGCGTCGCCCCGTGGGGCCGACGCCGCCGCAGCCATCCAGGATTCCCTCGACACCAATGACTTCCTCCGAACGGGCGTCGATTCCGGAGGGAATATGGGAGTCTCCTCCCAGGCGGGCAAGTCGCGGCCGCAGACGGGGGTCGTCTTTCGCGACGGCACGGACGTCCTCCAGGGCAAGGGCGGCGACGTCTCCGCGGAGATCTTGGTGGGGACGAAGGCGCGACCGACGTCCGTTTTGGTCTCCTTCAACGCCCCGTACAAGCTGGAGACGGGAAGCGTGTTCGACGTGGAGTGTCGCGACGGGAAGACGGGCGACGGGGCGTTCCTGGCCGTGACGGAGGGGGCGAACGGGAAGTCGATCGAGGAGCTTCCATCGTCGTTCTTCTTGGACCGTCTGTTCGACCCCACGGGCAGATTCTCCTTCTACGGACCGCCCACGGACGTCAAGGTGAAGAAGAGCAAGGTGCTGGACGGCGGTCGTCGCGTGCTGGAGATTTCGTTCTCGAACTTATCGCAGAGCACCAACGCGGAGATACCGCGGAATGCCGTGCTGGTCGCCACGATTCCCCAAGGAACGGACAACGCTGTCATGCTGGTGGCCAGCTCGAATGCGAGTAGGTGGAGGAAGGGAGCAGATGGAACGGCGAATGGCATCGTTGATTCTTTCCGGGCCGTGCCTGCCCCCAAAACCAGTCTCAAGTTGAGAGCTAAGGATAGATCTGGCGGCTCCAGTTTGGATTTCTAGAGTGTCTGGTTGTGGGATGGAAGAAGTTAAGGGTGCGATTACATTACTCCTTTTTTCTACATAGCTCGGAATGCTATTAAGTGCATTTGAGAATAGGCACAATTCCGCCTCGCAGTGAGACATTGATATGTTAAGGGCGTGTTTGATTCAGACAAAGTTTGGTGAATCATGTGGCCTCAGACGAAGTTTGGTGTATCAATCCAGGGACTCCAATCAGAGCCCCCCCCCTCATTGTGCCCTCATCCACTTAATTTTCGCTTCCCCAAAACAGGAGCCTTCCACCAAATCCTGTATTTGTGTGAGTTATTTGCCCCCACCTGTGGGCAACTCGACTCTCGCCGCTCTTTCCAACTCCAAGATTCACGATCATGCGGTGCAGTCGTTCCACGAATCGCGCATCCGCCCGATCATTGGCCTTAGTCGTTGTATCCAATCCCAGCAACAACCATATCTTACCGTCTCTGTACCTACAATTCTGGTTCGATACTCGTATACCTTAACGCACCATTCTTGACCAAGATATTCCGCGTCTTTATGAATCGCTCCTTATTCTCTGTGTCCTCGGAACCTAACAATATCTGTTCTACGACATCCAAAACTGTCCCCTTCGCAGGCTCTCCATTTTCCTTCCCCCCAAAATCAAAATCCGCATTCACATCTGCCCCATGTTTCAACAACAGTTCAATGATTTCATACCGACCGTAAAATGTACTCCACGACAAGGGGTGCATGCGGAGACCCTTCTCCCATTTCGAGCGGATGTCGGGGTCGGCTCCCTTGTCCAACAGCAGTTTTGCTATTTCGGAATTGCCGCTTATGGCGACAAGGTGAAGGCAATGCTCGCCGTCCTTTGTTGTTTTGTGTACTAAGGAAGGATCCGCGTCCATTTTTTCTGTTACTGCGGCGAGGTCCCCACCTGAGCATGCGAAGAAGTATTCGGAATTTTCTTCATCCTGCTTTGCATCTGAAGCCGACACGAGCGATGGTGCCACGAGCACCAACAGCACGGCGAGCGAGACCCACCTCTTCATGGTATTGTGCAACCTCACCGGCTTACTTTGGTGCGCAGTGCGCAGGCGCTAGAGTTTTAGATTTAGTTGGCAAATAATTTGCCAGTTGGGCGCCGGCCGCCCGCCTCTGGGCCCGCCCCAACAATAAGGGGTCCGGCCATAGATATGCCATTTTGGGAAATTATCCCTCGGCACCATCTGAGTGCCCCAAAGTGCTCTAATGGGTTCCAATAACACCCCCTGAGACTTTGGTGGACTCACATCGGCGCCATCCATGCCTACTGGCGCCGTAAAGTTGCCCATTTTGCTCCGAGGTACCCTCTAACTCATGACTGAAATTCTACGTAGGAACTAGTATGGTTTCTACAGGGAATGCTTCAGATGTACTGTTTTGCATATTACCCCTCTTCACTAGAGCTATAATCATCACCACTTTCCTCAATTGAATCCCAGACATTACTACCTTCATCACTTTCATCTTCTTCACCACTAGAACTTGTACTATCATCATCCAATGCATCATCCGCCTCCGTATTCTCATCCTCGTCGTCCTCCAATATCTCGCCCTTTTTGTAGAAATTGTCTAATAACTCAACATCCAAATCGAACCTCCACCCATATCTAATATCCCTTCTCCACTTAGCCGGATCAAGCTCGAGCTCTTCTTCATCTCCCTCCTCTTTTTGTTCTTTATATTGTTCTACATCTGGCATGGCATCCCACAGTACCATAAAAGCCCACTTACGACCAGGTATATTTGATTTCACCAATCCCTGGCACCATTCCGTCTTCGGTCGTTCACGATTGTCGTCCTTCATCGGCCACTTAATATCAATACGTTTCCCGGCAAGCTCATCCATCTTTGGCACTGCCCACTGTTGATGCCGAGCATAAACACTGGATTTATCCCCCCTCTCTTTCCTCTCTCGTGCCAATTTGACTGCAAACTCCATCATTTTGTCCTTCTTCTCCAAATGCTTTGCATCCAATTGCCGTCTCTGTTCAGTGATTGTTCCCAGGATTGGAACCGGTTTTTTCTTTGGTGCTGGTACTGCCGCCTTTTTTGGTATTCCATGATCCTGTTCGTATTTCAGAATCTCTCTCAAGCGTTTTGTACCATCCTGGATTGGACGGGGCTTCCCTTTGACCGTCTTTGTAAGATGAAACTGATTCCAACCAAAACCAATGTCTCGTACCTCAATGTTCTCCCAAATAGCTGCCCGTTGATTCGCTTCTCCCTTAATGCCCTTCATCCACTTGGCAACTTCTGTTGTAGGTCCCTTCACGACTGCATCGGTCTCCCAGAGATCATACAGAAAAGCACTCTTCGTTGCTAGGTCCCAATCTTTCTTCTCTCCCTTTTTCTTCCTGAACTGTAGTTTCTTTATTCTGGACCGTCGCAATTGTTCCCCTTCTGCAACATGTTTTGCATGAGTAGCTGGAGCCGCCTTTACCGCTGCCTGTATTACCGCTCTTTGAAGATCTTCCGAAAACTGATGAAATATGCCTAGCTTTTGCTCTCTTTTCTTTCCCGATTTTGATGATTTTCTGGAGGCAGGAACTGGTAGGTCAAAAATGTGCATCTTCTTTGCACTGCTCATGGCTGCTGCCCGGTTTAGATCGATCCTATTCCCTCTCACTACTTGAGCCGTTGCTCCACCCAACGCTCGTTCAGTAACATCGTTGGTAGCAAAATACCCCTTCAGATACTCTCCATTGCAATGTTCAAACGACTTTGGATTGCCAGACACAGACAGATTTTCCCAAGTGGCTTCATTTCTTCTATGCATGCTGACCAATATTGCATTGGCAACTACTGCCCCAAGTTCATGTACTCGAGGAGTGGTATTGATGTTTGTCTGATCCTTTGGAAAGAAAACTTCATCTCTAGCCAGTGACATTGGCATGATCTTTGCTCCGGACTGACGGCATACAATCATTGCTTTCTTTGTCTTTTCAAATGTGAGGTCCATGTACTCTTTCAACGGCGGAAGCATCGTCACGAACTCATCGAACATGTTCATCATAAATTCCTGACTCGTGAACAGTAGGGGGTTGTCCTTGATCTCGAGTAGCTTCTCCCGAAATACGTCCAGGACTTTGTTGCAGTGTCGCGCACCCCAGCCATACTCTGCCAGGTCATGGGAGTTGCCAGCCATCCAACGCATTGGAAGCATTGCAGCCAAGTACAGAATCGAAAACACGCGACACTGGGCGACCATTTCTTCGCATGTGCTGAGCACATATAAATTCAATCGCAAGATGCCGTCCTCTTTTTGGCTTCCATGCGGAGGAGTATCAATCAACCACTGGAGGAACTCAACATCAATTGCACGATTCATGTACATCGAAAGAGAGGCCGTGAAACAAATATCCATTCGAGTACCATGAGTGCTTTCAACGTGGAACACTACCGCTCCTTTCTTGAACTCCAGCAACCAACTATGTCTTATCTCTCCGTCACCCTTTGGATAGTTGCACGTCAAGCTTAGGTTCTTGTCGTATGCACGGGCCCACATGAGAAAAGTTGTGCTAACTCGAAGCCGGGAATCGATTTCATCCAAACTGTCACGCATGAGCACAGCTAAATGCTTGGATATCGCATCCTGAGTTGCCTTTGCCAGGATCGTATTGCGAAGATGGCTGTGACAGTCGATCTCTTGGTCACTATTGCCCCCCACGATCTCTATTCCAATGCGACGTTGCTTTCGAGCAGGCCGGCAGTTGTCGCCCGTATGAATTGCTTTCCTCAGTTTCTCCCGATTGATGTCATTCGGTTGTGGCAGCTCTGAGAGCAACGATGGGTTAATCGTTTCTGCTTCTAATCGCAATTCGTGAAGGCGGTCCTTTAGCGAGTCAATCTACGACAAGTGTGTAAGAGAAAACAACAAAAATAACGACATGGCATGCCACAGACACACCTTGTTGAATAGGGATTCCATTGTCGATACAGAACTTTCATCTTGAAGTACAATGCAGGACGACACAGTCACCGGATCAATTCTGTAGTTGTCGTCCATTATTCCAATGACAACAGCCAGGAATGGTATTGTCCGCCGCGATGTTGCATCGTAGCAAATCTGATCCCAAGTATTTGCATTGGCAAGCTTTATAGCAACAATGTAATCACATACGACTTCGACGATAGTACGGCACTCGCGCACAAAGTTGGGAGAGGGAACCTCATCTAGGAGCTCTCCAAACCATGAATAATGTGTTGTCTGAATTGACGGTGGGATGGAGTTTGGTTGCACACCACAAAAAAGCAGCTCACAGCATAAAAGCACAGACCAAACATCCCATCGTTTGCCACCACGACGTCCCTTGCACCACACTTTCTGTAGCTTGCGTCTCCCTTGCTGCTGACTGAGCTCTTCTATCAATGGCCTGTACTTCGAATCAATTTCCTTCTGCAACGATACCAGCTCGTTGGTGACCTCGTCAACTTTGGCCTCCGCAGACTGAGCTCGTTCCAGTCTCTTCTGCCCTGTCAAGCGTGCCTGCTCTAGTTGCCTCTTGACTTTCCTCTTCTCTCTGTTGGACGATTTCATTTTGTTCGACAGTTGGAATTTCATATCTTCAAGCGCATCGATCTGCGACCTCAATGCTAGTTCCTTTTGCAACGCGCGGTCATATTGCTTCTGAACCAACTGCCTGCTCCGGCGCTTTTCGTCGTTCTGTTTCTCTGACCGTTCATCAAGGCGTTGTTGAAGGTCGCAAGACAATGATTGCCACATCTCTCGCTCTTTTGTCAGCTGCAGTTGAGCCTTCTCGATTCTCCTTTCATATTTAGTTGCGGCTTTATTGAAGCGCTGATGGATTCTATCGAGCTGTCTCTCGTGTTTTGCTTTGAGTTTGTTGTCTTTTTTCTGGCTATTCTTTCTCTCTTGTTCAAGACGACGTGAAGATCGACGCCTCTCGGCACGGACAGCCTCCTTCTCATTGGACTGTTGTGACTGTAACTTCTGACACCAACGCTTCCGCTCCGCATCTGTTGCTTTCTTATGTTTTGAACGTTGAGTTTCTAACTTTTGAGTCAAGCGTCTTGTCTCTGCAAACATCGCATCCTTCTCCTTTGTCTGGTTGTCCAACAACTTCTGAACAATCAAGTCGTGCTTTTCCTGTGCTTCGGCTTTCAGCTCGTTGGCTTCTTTGATCAGTGAATTTGCATCGTCCAATATTTGGTTCTGGATGGACTCTGATGCACGCTCTTGAGCAGTTAGACGCTTCAGCAAATCGCGACGCTCCTTTGCCAAGGAGTACATTCGCACTTCAGACCGCTTGTATTTTTTCCGGAGAGACCCGAGTTGTGATTTCATTCGTTTGTTGTCGCCGACCAAAGATTGCACAGTAGATTCGAGTCCAGAAATTTTCCGTTTCAGGTGAAGTTTCAGCGGTGACCGTTTCTTTGCAGGTGCAATGTTGGCGCCTATTGATTGAGCGTTCGCAAGATCATCGTCCATTCTATCACGCTGCAACATGTAATCAAACGTTGATTGCTTTTGGTTTCCTCTCCTATGACGGTTCAGCCTTTTCTTTCGCTTGAACAAATTTCTCAAGCGAGGATCAAGAGGTTTTGCCCGGGAGGACCTAGCTTCTGAGGGGTTTGGATCTGGGGGTCGAGGGGGGGAAGGCGGATCGGGATTAACAGGAAGCGCTGGAGTCGATGAACGAGGGTCTGTCGGTAGTTCGGTAGAAGGAAAGAGGCCGTCAAAAATATGTTCAACCGCGTTGCATGCCTCCCGAGTACGATGTGATGAGAGTGCTCTAGCGCCGTGAGCCGAAGTCTGTGATGTAGGAAATGGAAAATGAACGCTGCAGTTAGAAGTCAGAGCAAAAAAAGGCAGCACTTCCCCCCTCATGTGCGCCCCCTGAAAAAATACAGGCTGTGCCTGCCTTTTTTATAGTGGCAGGTCCACTCCCGCAACCAAAATCGAGCAGCCGCCAGAAGCATAACCACACAAGGCGACAGAAATGGAAAATGAACGCTGCAGTTAGAAGTCAGAGCAAAAAAAGGCAGCACTTCCCCCCTCATGTGCGCCCCCTGAAAAAATACAGGCTGTGCCTGCCTTTTTTATAGTGGCAGGTCCACTCCCGCAACCAAAATCGAGCAGCCGCCAGAAGCACAACCACACAAGGCGACAGATCCATCCTAGCGTGCGGTCGATGGAGTAACGCGTCAGAAAATGAAAGCATAAGAAAAAGGGAACTCACAATAAGCCCGGTGACTTCATCTGGAGCAGAGGGAGGATGAACGGAATCGGGGGAGGCAGGGGGGTGCGGGGGAGGTGGGGACTGACGATCTGCCATCTCAAACAAGTTGCAATCGGTCTACCTGTTACACGACATCCAACCCCCCCCCAGAGTTGTGGCACAAAACCTCAAACCCTGAGGGAATAGAGTGGAGTGGGAGCGCGAGGGGGACCAAGGATGGGAGACAGAACACCAAAACACTTCTCTGCCCTTCTCGCACGTTCTTGTTCTTGGAAATAGACGAAATATCAGGCCTGCGCACGGGTACTTAATCATTTAAACAGACGACGCGCGGAAGGGTGAGATGGTGGGACGAATCGGGACGCAATTGACCGTGCCGCGGTGACGTAAATGACTAACTCACCTTCGACGACGAAATCTCGCCCCAAAATACCCTTCAACTTAAAGGCACGGGGAGCTGGGACCAGCACTTGGAGGGATGAGATCACGCACCGCCAGTGACGCGGAGGCAGGACGACCGCCTTGCGAAGATCGTTTGGGGGGACGCGATTGACTAGAGGGCGAGGGGAGACGTGGTTTTGAGGAGGGGGGGGGAGGAGGAGGGGGGGGAGTGGGGGATCGAGGCCCCATATTTAGCGGTTCTGTGCTTGTTTCGCAACCGCGCGAGCAAATCGAACAAAACCGGCTCGTGAATGCACTCAGCGCGGGCTGTTCCATGCACTGACGAGCCAGTTCTGCGCGGGAACTCGTACAGGGTCAGCACTGCGAGCGACATGAACAGCGATGGCAGCGTCGGTGTGAAGGCACATTCGGCGATGATGTGCGTTGAGGAAGCGGTTGGCGCACGGTTCGGATCGGTTGGCGCACGGTTCGGATCGGCCGCCGGTATTGTATCGTACCTAGAGACACGTGGAACTAGATAGGTACTTAAGGGAGTACAATTTTTTTAGGCGTGACTAAGGTTCCGCTGGAGCGGCTACCATAGAGGCGGTCGTCATGGAGGGGGTCCTCGCGGACGCCATTCCGGCCGGCCCCGCCTTCGTCGCCACCGAGAAGGACGTGCAACGCTACCTCGACGGGGACGACGAGGAGCTGCGCTATTTTTCGGTCCACGCTGAGGTGGCGCAGGTGGCTTCCGCCAATGTCCCGCTAGACATGGACCCGGGGTCGACGTTTCATATGGTGGACGGGGACTGGACCTTGCCCGTCGAAGTGGTGAGCTTCCTTGTCGGACCCTCTCGTCCTCGCAGCCGACGCGACTTGTCGTGCGCGCATCCGCGACGCCATATTTCTCGCGTCTCATTGTTTCCTCTCCGCTCCCTCCTTCCATTCCCCGTCACTCGCTCCGCAGGAGGTAGAAGTCGAGGAGGGCGAGCAAGTCCTTGTGCCTGGAGTATTCGGGCGTGCCGGCCTCATGCCTATGGCATGAGAGGGGGGCGAGGATTCGGCGGAAGGGGACGAGGCGGCGCAAGGGGACGAGGCGGTGGGCTTGTTCTCGGCCGCGGAGGCTTTGGGTGACTATGATCTTTTTTCACCTCAAGGCTACGTGGTAGCAAGCAGGGATCCGATCACGGAGAGGGCATGGATGGGGGACGTGTACAAGGCTCGGTCTTGGGGTTGACGGTGTTGGGTCAACAGGGGTGAAGAGATTGATTGGACGCCTCCATGTAAAAAATGGAATCGTTCTCTCTATCACATTGTAATTGCTGAGGGGAAGTAATCAACTGTAACGTGTGCAATCTTAAGGAGACATTTGTCCAGACCCCCCACCCCCGAGGAGAGGCAAACGTCCATTTTCAAAACTGCTGTGTTGAAATGAACCATCGTATACTCCAAAAAGGCTTTGAGACATCAGTCAACACGGATCATCGCCGGTCACGTCGGTGTAGCCAGAGGCCGGAGGGTGGCAATGGTCGGAGGTCGCATTCCCCCCTCTCTCTGCTCTTGTTCCCTGCAACACATCGGATTTTGTTAAGGTAATCGATGCCAAAATGTTTTTAAAATTTGAAAACACCCATTGCTAAAAAACAACCTCAACGCTCGATGCCTCGACTAATTAAGTCGGTACGTCAAGTTGACGTGTCGACTAAATTAGTTGGCAATAGGTTGACTGTCAACCTATTCTAGTTGTTTGGTCGAGTAATTATTTAGTCGACACATCAAGAAATCCAGTCGACCTGACGGCTGTTTTAGTCGCTGTTTTGATTTTGGGCGATCCAGTCGATGCGAGAAAATGGAAAACTTGCGATCGGGATACTAGCAAGAATTAATAAAAAAGAACTCATCGCAAAAAAGAAAGGCTTTGTAAAGTATGAGATGTCCGTGAATTCGAATTGCCTCCGACGCTGGGTGGGGGCTGACCAGTGCCAGTGCATGTCAATACCAATAACGGAGGAGGGCGGGCAAGTGCATGCGAGGCCCGCCCAGAGGCGGGAGGAAACTGTGTCGGCGTTATCGTCGGGCAACTCTCAAGACCAAACCCCTCGTCATTCAATTCAAGCTCCAGGCCTCTGACCCTGCGTCCACGTGGGGCCGTGCGGAACGCTCCAAACAAATCGAACGAAGACGACGACGGGGAGGGATATATGATTAAAGCGACGAGTTGGGTCTGCGCGACCCTCCGCGGACCGAACATTGACGACGAGGCTGCGGAGGACCGCATGCTCCCCCCATGACCTCATTGTCTCGACGCTAACGTCAACGCCAACGACCGCCGCGAAGCCAACGAAGGGGGACGACGACGCGAAGGGCACCGCGAGGGTCGGGTCGCACGGCGCACTCGAGCCCAGGCTCAGAGTGCCTCTACGCCCGAGCCCGTCGCACGGCGCACCCGATCTCGAACCAAGAAGACCTCTCTCAAGGCTTCTCTAGTTCGCTCGTTTGCGCTCCTAGCCGCTGCCGCGGCTGGCGTGAGCACTGCAGCAG
>JALLPA010001854.1:0-14180 GCA_036939895.1 Thalassiosira exigua | reverse complement strand
CTCGCGCCTGAGGACGTCCCGACGACCGGGGAGACCCGGTCCTTGTCGCCACGGTTCACACCGGCGAGTCGTAAAATTATTCGCGGGTCCTCCCCATCACCATCCACGGAGGAAGCTAGCTCCCCCATCATGGGAGATCGAACCGGTGGGTGCGTTGGGCGCCTCCCGCCCGATCGAGCAGTCGTTCAGCCCAGCTTTCCCGTTCGGCCGGACAAAAATACTGCAGCCAGTAACGTGGCCGAAGAGGCCCGTCCTTCAGGGTTGGCGACATCCGCATCCATGCCCCACCCTCATAACCATCACTAGGGTGGACGTGGGGGAACAATACCTTCATTCCCCTCCCATCCCCTCCGCCTTCGACTGAAAACCATCCCCGAGCAGATGTGCGCCGCCCTCGACAGGCAGGACACCTCTCTGCCTTCCTGTGGGATTTGATCAGTTGGATGGAGCGCCCTCTTGCAAAGGGGACGCGCGCGGTAGGCGCCGTGTTGGAGGACAACGATAGGTCCTCCGTCCCTCCCGCTTCGGTTCATGGGGGGGTGAAAAGGGGGAGAGTCCGTCTGTCTCCCGCCCTCCCACTTTGGATCATGGGGGGGAATTACGCGCAGAAGGCGCCGTGTTGGAGGCCAACGACAAGTCCTCCGCCCCTCCCGCTTCGGTTCATGGGGGGGATAAAAATGGGAGAGTCCTTCCACCTCCCGCCCTTGCAGGTTGATCAAAGATTAGTGTCATTTGTACAGCAACCCTTCAATATGTGGCACTAATGTGATTGGAAGGCCAAAGAAAAAGGAGCTTCCAGAGGTGCAGTATCAGCGCAAGAGAAAATACAAGTTCTGCCTCGAGCCGGGGGGCGATTTGCCCTTTCGGATCTCCCTGAGCGACAGCATGAGCTTTGGGTGCATCCCAGTCTTGTATGAAAAGATGACTGATGAAGTTGCCCCGTGGCACTGGGGGGCTTGGAAGGGCGCCGCAAGGGTATTGATTCCGAGGGAAGATTTTGTGGATGGCAAGATTGACCTTCGGGCATTGTTGGAGAGTATGCCCCCTGAGCTGTATGACATCATGCGAGGCACAATACAAAGATTTGGTCGTCAATTCCTGTACAGTTTGGGCGACGATGACGGGGATGGTATAAGAGCATTGCTTGAGGGGCTTCGACGTGAGGCATTGAAGCATGAGACAGCCGGCCTTTGCTGATACCGGCTGTGATGAAGTCCTCAGAGGCCGAGCGGCTCAGTCACAGAATCGCCAGAGAGAAAGGATTGTTGTGGATAAAGATCACGCCCATCCCCATCAAGCTTTTCTGGCAATATTTTCATTTTTTAGCAGGCAAGCATTAATATTTGCGTTGCCTAGTACTTCCTTTTGCTCAGTGGCTTCGTCACGTACTGCAACACTCGACAACGATGCCATAAGGTATGCCGAGGTCCTGGAGACAGGACGTGCAATTTTTACAATTTTCGTAGGGATCCCTGCTTCTCTCCAGTATTGCTGCCTGCTTAGTCAGATCTCTTCATATTTCCTGTCTCTGCCTTCCAAAAGTGGTCCCCAAACCCATTTATCGTGGACTCCTGATTTTCATGAATTCCCTTTTCCCCATTTGTCATGGACTCCTGATTTTTATGTACGAGGAGACCCAGTATCTGCATGGCAACAAGGTTGCCCTCTAGTTTTAACCGTGTTGTGATTATATATCTACATGTAAATAAGTTTGGTGGCACTGTATTATCATATCGTTGATGGTTGATGGAGAGAGCGAGTACATAGTTAGAAGAGCGAAACTGATCAGCGATAACGTCGAATCTTGCAATCCCGCCATTTTTGTCTCGGGGATTTTAATTTCCCCGTGACCAGTTTAGTCGAAAATAATTTGTCAGTATAAAAGTTAAGTTCAAATTGTCAAGATTTCAAATGTTCAATCCGTCGTTGGTTCAGACCGGTTGGCCGCGGGCAGGCACGCAGGCAGGGGGGCTGCTTCGGTCGATGCACCCTTTTTCCCGAGCCGCTTGCAGTGCAACGGCGATGGGTCTCATTTTTCAGGTCTCAGTTGTTTTGTTGTCCTCGTCCCCGCCTCCGTCATCCCCGTCGCCGTCCTCACTGCCGCCGTCCTTGCTGTTGTCGTCCTTGTCGTCCTCGTTGTCCTTGTCCTCGCCGCCCTCGCTGTCCTCGTCCTTGCCGTCGCCGTCGCCGTCGCCGTCGCCATCGCCGTCACCGTCGCCGTCGTCGTCCTCATCCTTGCCGCCCTCGCTGTCATCGCCCTCACTGTCGTGGTCCTTGCTGTCGCTGTTGTCCTCACCTCCATCCTTGTCCTTGCCATCGTCGTTCTCGCTGTTGTCGTCCTCATCGTTGCAGTCATCCTCCTCGCCGTCGCACTCGCCTTTGTCGTCCTCGCCATGGTCCTTGCCATTGCTGCCGTCGTCCTTGCCGTTGTCCTCGTCGTCCTCACCCTTGGCATTGTTGTCATAGCTGTCGCCGTCCTTGTCGTTGTCCTTGTCATGATCGTCGCCGTCATCCTTGTCCTTGCCGTCCTTGTTGTCGTCTTATGTCCGCCATGGACATCTTTCCCCGACACGAGGTCCCAAGGGTCCGGACGACCATCGTGGCGGATAGCCGAGGGAACAGTGGCGGGCAGAGCAGTGGAGGGGGACGGAAGTCTGAGAGTAGGGTCAGGAGGAGGCTCACCGCCGGCCGAAAGGATGTCGGCCCGAGGGGGCTCGGCGGAGGGGGCGGCGACCTGGGAATCGGGCTCTTGACGAGCAGGAGGAGGAGGCTTGCGGGTCGCCGCTAAGCTGTCGGTCAAGGGGATGGCCGCCGGAGGCGCGGAGGTTGGGGAAATGGCCGCCACGGGATGGGTCGGCCCGAGGAGGCCCTCGAGAGATGACGACAGGAGGGGGAGACTCGCGAGCCGGAGCGCGGACGGCTGAGGAAATGGCAACCGATGAAGGAGGATTGGGAGGAGACCTGCGAGCGGGCGCGGGAGGGAAATAATATGGGAATACAGTCTGTCCGTCGACCTAGATGTAAGGTAACACAACTCGTATTCCCTCCTCTCCGTCAAGATGGTCTCCTAGCCTCGACGATATATCAGGGGATTACGAAAGGTTATGGCATTCTAACCGCTTCCTCGACATTGTCCTGAAGCTCGTTCATTGCCCCGCGCCGGTCCAGACTCGTTGGTCCAGTATCAACTGAGAACCGGGCCCCGGCGCAACTAGCAATGACACCGCCAGTTAACCGCGGCGGTGCGGTTAACCGCGGATGCCCCAGCGCGTCCGACGGATTTTTCCGGACGTACCTCAACGCGCTCACGCATGTGCTCGCGCCTGAGGACATCCCGACGGCCGGGGAGACCCGGTCCTTGTCGCCACGGTCCACATCGGCGAGTCAAAAATGCGGGTCCTCCCCATCACTTTCCACGGAGGAAGCTGGCTCCCCCATCACGGGAGTTCGAGCCAGCGGGCGCGCGGGGCGCCTCCCGCCCGATCAAGCAGTCAATCAGCCCAGCCTTCCTGTTCGGCCGGACAAGAATACTGCAGCCGGTAACGTGGCCGAAGAGGCCCGTCCTTCAGGGTCGGCGACATCCGCGTCCATGCCCCACCCTCATACCCATCACGAGGGTGGACGCGGGGGGACAATACCTTCATTCCCCGGGGCTACGAGGGAGGCCTGCGCTAAGCCCTCCTATCCCCTCCGTCCTCGACTGAAAACCATCCCCGAGCAGAC
Source organism: Thalassiosira exigua (assembly GCA_036939895.1). NCBI lineage: Eukaryota > Bacillariophyta > Thalassiosirophyceae > Thalassiosirales > Thalassiosiraceae > Thalassiosira > Thalassiosira exigua. Next base: position 10,457 of record JALLPA010001854.1, on the reverse strand, counting down.
GTGCGCCGCCCTCGACTGGGATATGGACACCTCTGCCTTCGTGCAGGAGTTGGTCAGTCGGACAGAGCGCCCTTTTACGGAAGGGAAGCGCGCAGAAGGCGCCGTGTTGGATACCAACGACAAGTCCTCCGCCCCTCCCGCTTCGGTTCATGGGGGGGATGAAAAAGGGGAGAGTATGTCTGCCTCACACCCTCCCGCTTTGACTCTTGGGGGGAGAACGAAAGGGGGGAGTCCTTCCACCTCCCGCCCTCCCGCCGAGGAAGCCGGAGGGGAGAGTCTCACGAAGGCTGGGGGCAAGTTTGATCTGCTCTCCCCTTACACCGAGGGGGTTCCCGTTTGGACCACCGTGGAGTTCAAGTCCGTCCGTACTACCGACGGAACCGGGAGCGACGTATCCGGGGCGCCGGCTGACACCGACGCTCACGCCCCACCCGCCGCTAGGCCGCGACGCCGACGTCCTCGAGATTGTATCCGGGGCGCCGGCTGGCACCGACGCTCACGCCCCACCCGCCGCTAGGCCGCAACGCCGACGTCCTCGAGATCATCGACGCCGTGGCCGTCCTCCCCGTCACCTCCGCACGTGCAAGGACGAGGAAGCCGCCGTTCAGCCGCCTCCTACTCGTCCGACTCCAAGCCGTCCAGCTCCATCTCCCAACGCGCTTCTCTGTGACTCTACTCAAGCGCCCCGTTCCCAAGAGCCACTTGCTTCGCACATATCCCGTCTCAAAGCACTTGTCAAGAGCTGCAGGCGGCCGTCGTCGCACGCCTCACGGCTCAGGTGGCTCAGATGGAGCAAAGGACGAAGAATCGTCACCGTGCTGCCAAAGCCCGAAAACAAAAGCGGGTCAAACAACAGCAGGCGGCACGTGAAGCAAAAGAGGAGGCATGGCGTAAGAAGCATCCTTCTATTTCTTCCAAGGCTAAGGAAATGATCAACCAAGGCCTCCCCGTAGCGGTAGTTGACGATGCCGTGGATAAAGCCTGGGAGAAGGAGAGGGAGGAAGCGGCAATTAAGAAAGCCGCCGAGGAGGAGGTGTCTAAAGAACGTCGAGACGAATCTCTTCGTCTGGAAGCACAGGAGAAGCACCGCTGTTACCTAGAGCGGGTCAATCAGGACAAGCTGGCCGAAGAAGCACGATTAAAGACCGAGAATGAACTACGACACACTGCTCGCACTCCTCAAGATCTCCAGAGATTCACTTGATGTGTTGACCTCCGCATTAAGGAAATCAAGGTCTATGGACCATCGTGGGATTATTATTGCTGTGGCAGCGACGTTCCTAAGGACATATGGGGGCGACCTCTATCTCGTGAGCGCAGCTCATGGCATCGCGTCCCTAGGACAGACATTGCACGATACTGCAAAGCATGGTCAAGGGACTGTACTCCGTTAACGGCTGCAATCAATTCACATGCATGTGCAACCAAATGGAAATGGGAACACGATATCCCCGGCACGAACTGGCAATTTGTGAAACAGATTCTCATTTCAATCCGTGAAACTGGTACCATGCCAGTTCAAAGGGGCAACAAAAACTTGGACACATATTGTCAGTATCTTGCTTCGGAAGTATTGGAACTATGCACCTCATGGATGTCCCATTTGAAATGTCACTTGGATGGTAACATCTCACTCTATGAGTATTAGACTCTGGTTGGATATTTTGGTTAACGAACCATTGGAGGTTTCTTTGATTGACATTGTACCAAGGAGACGCTGGGGTTTCTTTGGTCGTTTGATTTGTCCGTCAGACCTTCTTCCCATACCATTATTGGGTCTCCACTTTCAGACTCGGTCTTCAAGTGTGGGGGCGTATGGGAATACAGTCTGTCCGTATACCTAGATGTAAGGTAGCCGTATCCCCTCCTCTCATCCTTCGTCCGTCAAGACGATCTCCTAGCCTCGACGGTTCCGACGGATATCAGGGGATTACAAAAAGGTAACCCAGACGCAAAGGCAAAAATTAATGGGCAGCTCAGGATAGAGTACGATAGGGGTTGGGTCAGATACATTATTTACAAGGAAGGGCTAGTACTGATACCCCATTCGTCTTGAACTGAGCCTTTCCTGTTCCTTCTTTTGCTTAGCTATCAATTCTCTCTTTAGAGAGTGTGATGAGTCAACCTCATCGCATTAGAAATGAATAAAACGAATAGAAGAGGAGAGTAAAACTCTGAACTACATACCTTTTCCCTCAATTCGGCGGCAACTTTCGCCTTTTCCTTGTCCTTTTCCTGCTTTTGGTAGACAACTTTTGATGGAGGCAACAAAACCTTTAGCAGTGCATCCACCCGAGAACCTTCCTCAACATCATCTCCAAGCCCCTTCACCACAAAACGGGGATATTTGTGTACCTCAACTTCAGACAACACCTTCACATTCGCTGCCGATGAAATCTCTTTCATTGCCTCGACCTCTTCCTCATCCAATGCATCCCACTCCTCGTCATCATCACCGTACCGTGTGTCAATGAGCAGCTCTTTGAGGTCTATCCTCGTTCCACCAGCTATTTCAGTGTCTTCTTCCGAGAAGCTGAAACGAGCGGGAAACACAACATCAAGTCCCCGAGGAGGGGATTTTCGGGGCAGTTGGGAGCAAATCATTGCCCAATGCCGAGGTCTCAAGGCTGGTGAACGGAGGATGCAGTCCCCAGTGGATGCATCAAGTCCAACAATGTCAATGCCGAGTTGACGAAGGCATGTGTGAAGATGTAGGGCTTTCAGGTTATTCTTGGGGTGAAAGCAGTGACATGAAAGCGTTGGTCGATTGGCAAACACGAAGAAGATGAGAAGGATAGCTCCGGAAGTGATATGAGACGAATGGCATATTGCTGGTGACAGCTCAGGCACACACACTCTCGAGCACTGACAACGATCAGCACTAGCTGGACATAGCCGCAACAGCGGCAGCAGCCCCTTACAAGAAATGCAGGTCAACGCATGCACAGACAAAAGCATGTTACATGGAGAGTTCTCGAAACCGACGTTTCCATCAATGTAGTGAGGAAATCGCGAGAAGATGCCCCTAAAGCACGCCTTTCCAACCAGACAGTCCAACTCCAAACGAAGATTTACGCAAGCACTCTTGTGCTACACCAGGACGATCTGAGTCATCTCTATGCATAAGAAAGAAGCACTCACTTGAAGCTCAGCTGGTATGGCCCCATATTTCTCCTTCCATCCATTAGTGATCTCCACAAGTCGTGTCGTGCTCTCTGCTAAACGTGCTAGGGACTCCTCTCGGGACCGCGAATGAGAGTCCTCAATGTAAGTCCCCGGAATCAGGTACGAGACGTCGGCAGCACCTCCATTCACGGCACCTCCGTCCCACTCTATGCTCCCCTCCCCCCCAGGCAGGAGGACGTTGCTCCGCGGGACAGCTGGCAAGTCCAGTCCCCTCAGTTGTCGCATGCTTTTCTTCAGCATCCGCATGTAGAGGTCAAACCCGACACGTGCCGCCATCCCGCTCTGCTCGGTGCCCAGGAGGCTGCCTGCGCCTCTGATCTCTAAGTCACGATTGGCTACGTCAAACCCGCTACCGAGCTCGCGGAGGTCCGCCATGGCCTGTAGGCACTTATCATGAGCACAATCGACGACAAATGGCAACAACGCAGAGTCAAATGGAATGAACATACCTGCAGGCGCTGGGCCGACTGCTCAGTGAGAAAATCGTTCTTATGAAAGAAATAGGCATACGCTTGGAGATCGGACCGCCCCACGCGCCCCCGAAGCTGGTAAAGCGTCGACATGCCAAATGCCTGGGCGTTCTGAATGACGATTGTGTTGACCCGGGGTATGTCCACGCCGTTCTCAATGACGGTTGTGGCCAGGAGAACGTCATAATTGCCCTCAGCAAATGAAGCCACATTATCCTCAGCCTTCCCGCGGGGCATCCGCCCATGAGCTTGTATCACACGCAGCGACGGGGAGATTCTTCGGAGCATGTCTTCGGCCTCCTTGAGCTGATTAATACGGGGCACAACGTAGTAGCACTGCCCCTCACGGGCCAATTCCCGTTCAATGGCCGCCTTAACCATCTCTTCCTGGAACTCCTGGACGTAGGACACGGTAGGTTTTCGCATGGGCGGCGGACTGCGTATCGTGCTTGTGTCCCTTATCCCACTGAGGCTCATCTGAAGCGTCCTGGGTATGGGTGTGGCACTCAGCGTTAGCACGTCGACGCAGTTGCAGATGAGCTTGAGCCGCTCCTTCTGGTTCACCCCGAACCTCTGTTCTTCGTCGACTGTCAGTAGCCCCAAGTCCTTGAACTTCATCCCGTTCGACAGCAGGGCATGCGTGCCCACGACCACGTCCACCTCCCCCGCTGCGATGGCCGCTCTAAGCTCGCGACCCTTCTTCGTATTACGTCCCATCCCGCCCCGCAGCAGCGCCACGCGGAACTCGTGCTCCGTCCCTTCCCCCATTCGCTTGCAAATGTTCTTGAAGTGCTGCGCAGCCAGGACGCCGGTGGGGGCCAACAGCGCCGCCTGCCTCCCGTTCGCCACGGCGCGGAACAGCGCTCGCAGTGCCACCTCCGTCTTCCCGAACCCGACGTCGCCGCAGATCAGCCGGTCCATGGGCCGGCCCCGCCACACCATGTCGTTCTCCACGTCCTCGAAGCACTTCCTCTGATCCGACGTGGGCTCGAACGGGAACGACTCGGCGAAGCGGGCCACCCTGCCCTCCCCCGCCGGGTCGAACGGCGGCCGGACGAGCGTCTCCCGCGTCGCGTACAGGGCCAGCACGTCCTGGGCCATCTGGGCCGTGGAGGCCTCGACCCGCCGCTTCGCCTTCCCCCACGCCTCGCCCTTGACGCGGGAGAGGCGGGGCTTGACGGCGGCGTCGCCCGCGCGGTATCGGGAGAGGCGGTACGCGCGATCGATGGGGACGTGCACGACGGCGTCCGAGTAGGTGATCTCGAGGAGGGTGTTGAGGGGGTTCGAGATGGGATCCGCGTCCTGGTCGGTCCCGAAGGCCTCGACCACGCGCTGGATTTCGTCGATCTGTTTCCCCTCCTTCATGAGCCCGTTGATGATCTCCTTCCTCCGCGCTTCCGCTGCCTCGCGCTCCTCCTCGGTCAGCTTCGACTTCGGCTTGAGCGCTGTCCCGTCGTACCGCCCGATCCCATACTTGCGGTGCACCACGAAGTCTCCTGGAAACACCTCGAGGCTCCACCCCCCTGCGGAGCCCACGGAGATGCCCATCATCTTCGTCCGGGTTGTGAGCTGCCCGTTGACCAGGCGGGGGGCGTCTTCGCCCCCCAGGGCTCCGCCGTCGCCGTCAATCCCGTCTCCGCTCAGAGACTGCTTCAGCTCAGACGCCAAGTCGAACTCCTCGTACGTCCCGCTGCCAGCGACGGCGGGGTTGAAGTTGATCTTCATCCCGTTCTCGTCGGTGGCGGCGCCGTCGGGACCCTCTGCCGGCTCGAGCAGGGTGAGCGTGACCCCAGCCTTCTGAGCGATGTTCACCTTCAGTTCCATCTCTGCCGACGAAGAAAATGAAGCCATCTCAATAATGTTAGCAAAGCGAAGATCGACGCGTGCGATGTCAGCTACTGGATGTGCGAGCTACTCAAAGTGTCAACAGTCCACACTACGGCAGTGCCCGTCTGACTCCAAACAATGAATCTACGCAATGACGCCTGCGGGGGCAAAGTTCTTCCAACGGTGCGTTCTCGTCCACCGCAGTTAGTTCGAAGACGGCAGTCCAGGCAGCAACGTGATCACACTCGACTCGGAACACATTCGGCATGGCGCCGGAACCTAACGGCGCGACGAAGCTTCGGCAGCATCCCAGTACGGAGCGTCGCCGAGGTCGTCGCCGCCGTCACGCAGGAAGCCACATCGCCCTCCGCCGCTATCTTAGGCTCGGAGGCCGCACTTCACCCCGGCGCGGCGATCGACGTTCGCGCCCAGTCACGTGGCCATCTCAGGGACCGCCTGACTCGAATCGACGCTTCTCTCGCGCTGCCTACGTATCAAACGCGACGCGCGAGGCAGCGTGTCGTCCGAACCGCAGGCCAAGTCGCAGCCGAAGTGCGCTGGCTCCCGCCCGAAGCCGACCAGCGGCGTCGCGATGGGGAAAAAAGCAACAGGCGATCTAGCAGGGCCCCCGTCCGTCCCTCGGTCCGCCCCACATCGCAGCGTCGTCGCGTCGACGCGCGAAGGGAGAGCGACGGAAATCGACCTCCGACGCGGACGCAGATCGGGCGGGCCCGACGATTCGGGCTCGCATTCCAACGCGCGAGGGCCGCGCTCGAAAAAAAACGAAACGCTCCGCAGTCGCGACAAACGCACCCTCCTCCTCTTTCCTCCGATCCTCCCCCATCATCTTCTCCGCCTCCTCCCACGTCCCCGCGTCGGCGTACTTCCCCATCCGCTTCAACCGCGTCTCCTCCCTCCACTTGGCGTCGTCTTCCTCCATCAGCTCGTTCACGCGCGCCCGCCGGGCTTCGTCCCGGGCGTCGTCCTCGGCGAACATCTCGTTCAGGCGGGCGTTCTGGAGGGCGTCCCTGCGGCGGGCGAGGAGGAGCTCCCGCGCGGGAGAGGGGCGGAGGGCGGCGGGGTCGGAAGAGGAGGAGGTTCCGCTTTTCGACGGCGCGCCGCCGCCCTCCGCAATACCCTTCGCGGAGCCGGGCGTCGTCGACCCGTCGTCGTCGGACGCGGCGGCGGCCTCGGCCGCGGCGATGACGTCCCCGTACAGCCCCGAGGGGGCGGCGTACGCGACGGCGACGTCGCCCTCCTCCCCGGCCCGGACGCGCCGGAGCTCGTCGGCCGCCTCGGCTTCGAGCCGCGAAAGGCGCGCTTCCTCGAGGTCCTCGAGCTCGGCGAGGCTCGGAGCGCGGACCTTCGCCGCCGGGTTCTTCGGGGGGCGGACGTCCTCGACCTCCTCCGCGGCGGCGGCGGCGACGTCCTCGTCGCCGTCGTCGGAGACGACCTCCTTGCGGGGGCGGCCCTTCGGCCGTCCCTTCCGCCGGGGGGCCGAGGCGAAGGTGGCGGTCCCCGCCCGGGACGCCGCGGACGCGGATCCCTTCAAGGCGGGATGAGCCGCGGGGGGACGCGAGAAGCCCTCGACGGTGCGCGAGCGCTGCGAGGCGCACAGGAGGAGGAGGAGGAGGGCGAGCATCGGAATCGTCGTCCTCGTCGTCGGCGTCGGAGGGGGAGCCGTCGCGCGCCTCCTCCTCCTCGCGCTCGTCCGCGTCCGCGTCGCGGCGGAGGCGGGACCGACCGCGAGGCTGACCTCGCGCGGCGAGGGGGCGTCGTCGTCGTCGGTCGACGGCCGCGGCCGCCGGCGCTCCATGGTTTGCAAATCCCCCGGACGACCTCTTGCGACGAGACAATGGGACGATGAAGGCAACGGAGGAGCGGAGGAGGGCCGCGGCGAACTGGAGAGCTGGAGGAGAGGGTTCTGCGTTGGCGGAGGAAGCAGCAAAGCAAGCCAAAAATGAGGATGAGGTGATGGGTGCGCAGAAGATGAGCTACGATAACTAAGGCACTGATTAGTATTAAGTGAATGGTAACATATCAAATTATCAGCTAATTGAGGTTTATTTACGGAATAAACGATATTTTATTAGTGTTTATTTCAAGTTATTATTCCGAATAGGGAGAAGATATCTAACTGCCACCTAAACTATTCATGAAGTATAGCCTTAATGGCAAGGCCATCACAGCCATCCATAATCATCCATTTCATCGCCATCGCCGCATTCACCATCAACCATCACCATTCTTCATCGTCACGGTCCGTCGCGTGCAGTCGCCTCCTCCGCGGTTCTCACCATCGCCATCAAGCCGCTATTGCTCCCCTCTCCATTCCACAGCACTCCCTCGCCACCGCTCCGCCGCCAAGCCCCGACCCTACCTAGGTGGCGTCGACAGCCCGTTGGTGGGTAGTTAGCTACGGCTGGGGGCTGGGAATGCCGCTCGCCGCTGGAGCAAGCACAAGCAGCCCAAATCATGGACCGCCCGTCGTCGTCGCCCAAACGAACCTCGTCTTCCAAAAAGAAGAAGGACAAGAAGGACAAGAAGGAGAAGAGGCGGAAGAGCGACGGAGACGCGGCGGGCTCGTCGCCGCCCCTCGTCAACGGGAGCAAAGGCGAAGAAGATGACGGCCGTGCCAGGCCCGCCGCCGCCGCCGCCGGCAAGAAGAAGAAGAAGGACGGAAAGAAGCGAAAGAGGGAATCGTCGGCAGGCGATGCGGCAGAGGAGAACGGATCGGCGCCGCCGCTCGACCGCCCCGATCGGCAGCGCCAGCCGCCGACCAAGAAGCCTCGGGGGACGTCGTCGTCGTCGTCGCCTCCGCCGCCGTCCGGAGCTGCGGCGCAGGAGGCGCCGCCGCCCCCCGCATCTCGAGCGGCGATCCACCCCCCGGCTCCGTCCGCGCCGACGCCCCCCCGATCCGCCTTCTCCTTGGTCGCCGGACCTCCCGCGCAGTCGTCGTCCGAACCCGCTCCCGCGAGCGGTCGCGAGCGGTCGTCGCCGTATCGGATCAAGACGATGCTGGGAACGGTCGCCCTCCTCCCGTCGTCCCTCGCGGACGTCGCCGGACGCGTCCGATCGCTGCTCCACTCCTTGCTGCTCGCGTACGACGCGAACATGGGCGGGGTCCTCCTGAGCCTCGAGGAGGAGGTGCAATTGCTCCCCGCGGACGTCCGTCGCGGCCGCGGAGGCGGAGGAGCGAGGGGCGGGCTCGTCGGGGGGCGCGTCGCGGACGACCTCCCCCACGTCCACTATCGCTTCCGGGCGCGGGGATTGCTGTTCTGCCCCGCCGTGGGGATGAAGCTCCGGGGGCAGGTGGTGGAGTGCACGTCGACCTTCGTCGCGCTCACCACGCACCACGTGCTGTCGACGAAGATATCGACGGAGCGGCTGAGGGAGCGGGGGTTCCGGTACGACGCGACGACGTTGGAGTGGACGAGGGAGCGCGGCGCCGGGGGGACGGGGGACGACGAGGACGCGTCGGCGCCGTCGACGTCCATTTACTTGGACGACGTCGTGGAGTTCGTCGTGGAGCGGATTCACGAGTGCGGAGGTTACATATCGCTGGACGGGGCTCGACCTTCGGTGTCTACTCTGAGCTAAAGCAGAAGATTTGGAGGAAGCTGACATGATGCCATATTAAACAACAAAAGTCTTGCAAAGAACGCAACGTTGGCAATCTGTGCCAGTGATCACAGCTCGTCTCTCTCTGCACCATCGCTCTTGCGTTCATTTCCAAGCGTTCGATCGAACTTAACGCCGGCCAAATGCAGCAGAGCTTGCACTTCTCTATCTGAAAAAGCGAACCCCAAGCTGTATCGATGGACCTCCTCAGAGACGACGCAGTGCCAGATATCGGGCAGTCGAAACAAAGTCACGTAGCCGTCTTGATCAGGTAAACGCCATACTGAATTGCTGTCCAGTGCGGTGCCATTAGCATTGTCGCGTTTGGTGTGAGGAGCCGTCGGTCCATCCTCCGCAAATTCATCAGACCGTTGCCGCCTCTCCTCTTCTTCCGTCAGCGGCCTCGCCCCTGCCTCACGCAATACATCGAGAGTTATTCCAGAATCCTTCCTCGGAATAATGTGCATGGCGCTATGATCGATGGCGCTTCGATCCACTTTATGCTTCCTCAATTTCGACAATTTTTCATCGATCTGTGGATCCCTGGAAGTTCGGACGACATACATTCTCCACACCTGCCGGGCAAAAATTTCCTCCTCTTCTGGACTCCCGCCCCCTTTCATGTTGCCGACCAAGTCCAGGTAGTTGGTATGCCATTCACGCACCCCGCCGGGCGGGTACCAAAACATTCCCGATTGCCTCCCATGTTCGAACCCATTGAAATCGGGCCGTAGTTGTTGAAGTCTTCGTTGGAGTGCTTTCCTCATAGTTCTGAACATATCCATTCGAAAGGGCAAGTTTTGAGAAGTTCCGCGTGAAGAGAAATGACCGGGTGGATTCCAAGACCATTGTTGCGTGTGATTTTCGTCGTTGCCCTTGGAAACTGTCTGGAAAGCAAGTCGAGTGGGCGATTCATAGTCCGAAGGAAACGTAGATTGGTCATGAATTGTACCAACAGTAGATCTAGACTTCTTCTTGTGCATTCTGGCAGTGCCATGGTGGATACTTTCCTCCGCACTCTCTCCTGGATGAAAGGCGGGGGAAAACCTTTTCGTCATGGTGTGCAGCAATCTCATTTCCTCCATGGGATCTTGAATGTATTGGAATGATATACTCTTCCGTCTTTGCTCAAAATTTTTGTACAGGTTACTCAAAGTAGGTGATAGCGGAGCGGGCCAATAACATTGCCTACGAAAGAGTGTAGCGGCATCATTGGAAACCGAGTAGAAAGCATGAGATTTCCCCGAGGGGTCGGGAGTGACAGGGGGTAGGTGCTGCGATGCCGTGCTTGCCGGCGACGCAGTCTGGTTCACATGAAGCCATTCATCGTACCACTTGTGAAGCAGCTCATCA
>JALLPA010001853.1:0-11234 GCA_036939895.1 Thalassiosira exigua | reverse complement strand
TGCTCTGATGACCCGGGGCCGAGTATTTCTAGTCGGGTTGATGTCATTGGTTCTGCTCCGCCCTCATTTGTACCTACTTACCCTCTCTTACCCTCATATTGTACCGCGCTATCATCACACCAGAGAAAAGAGATATTTTGCGTACATACAAAATTTCGGGGACTGGACCGTTCGCGCGAGAGAGCAATTTGGGCCTTTTTGATCAGACAGGGAAAAAGCACGCTCCATGGTCAAACACCTATTTAGCGAGAAGTTATCTGCCGTTCTATCTGCATTCTGGCCAGAGTCGATTGCGAGGGTAACAGTACTTAGGTGGGTATGTGTCCAGTGGGCGGATGGCTCTGCGCTCCATGGCCACCTGAGAGGTAACCCCCCTTACTTTTGTGGGCTGCCTTTTGCCTTCTTTGTATGCACTATTGCTATCAACTTGGGGGACATATTGTACTGCCAAAATTTTGCTGTCCAGCGGCTGGCAGGTGGTGGTTGGTGCCTGTGAAAGTGTTGCGTGTTGTCCGTTGCGCCACTCGCACTAATCACACCGCTGCCATGTCACGCGCCGAACGGAACGTTTGCCTTGCAACAAGTTGGCGACTTCATCGTGGGTTCGGGTGGCAGCGGAAACACTTGTGCATCGCTGATATTTGTCGTCAAAGGCAGCAGCTGCTGATTTTGGCGTTGGATAGCTCAAAAAGCTAGGTAAGATAGGTAACTGGCGTACATATGACTGCTCTTTCGGTAGATACAAGCGGCCACCATTAACTGGACAGCTGCTCTTCTTATGGAGATTATTGAACCTCTGGGGGCTGCCATTGTCCAAAGAGGGCGCTCATCAGAGGCGGCAGATCATATGCCACCGTCTAATGATGGGAAAATGCATGTTATTTGTGTTTTTTGGTGGCGTGTGTCCGCTATCCCTCACAAAGAGTCAATGGCCATTGGCATGAGGGACATATTATGTCGTCCGATCTCTAGAGATATTCCTACATTGTAGTCCACCACGACGGTAGTAGCAAAAAAGGTCGTCTTGTACGTGCTGCCGTAGATTTCTTTATTAACCAGACGATGTCGTTTAGCATACCGATTCGCTCAAAAGCCAAGGACAAGATCTAGAGGAGGGCAAAGACAATATCATGGGATGATGTGCTGCGTTTGAGGTGACACCCCTAGCGCATCCCATCTCTAGCTCTAGAGTATATGAATGAGACTGACTGCTGACATGGCAAATCGCCACTGGCGGAGAGCTAAGTACAACAGATCCAAAGGGGTAACGTTCATTCGAAAGCCAGACCATCCTCCCTCTTGATCTCGAAGATGATCCCGAACTCCTGGAACCCCGCGTAGAGCGTGCGATGGTCGGGACTCAGGGCGATGCCCACCGTCTCGTCGCCGTCGTACCTCCCGCCGGGGACGCCCTGGAACAGCGCGAAGTAGGTCCCGTCTCCGTCGTACCGCGCGTACACCCCCGGGCTCTCGCCCCCGTCCTCCGTGAAGTACATGTACTTTCGAGTGGGCCCGAGCACGTTTTGATCTGAGCGGCGCGGGAGAGAGAGAGCGGCGCGTGAGCAAAAGCATGAGTTTCCGCCAACGGGAACGCGCGACGTGAGGTCGACGCTCACCGGGCTGGTCGCCGTAGTCCCCCTCTCCGTAGAACTTCTTCCCCGCGACCTCCGACTCGTAGGTGTTCCCGTCCACGTCGAGGACGAGCATCGTCCGAAGTTCCTTCGACATGAAGTACAACTTCCCCTCGTGGAACTGCACCCCTTCGGCGTTGGGATAATGCTCCTTCGCGCTCTTCCGCGCCTCGTCCTCGTCGGTCGTCCACTCGTACTCCCCGTCGTCGAGGACGCGGAGGTACGTCGTGGTGCCGTTGGCGTCGTCGTGCAGCGCGCCCCACCCGCTTCGCGGGGTCTCGAAGCGCCGCAGCGCTCCCTTCTCGTCGTCCTCGGTCACGTAGAAGACCAGGTTGGAAGGATCTCGATCGTCGCAGGCCACGGACTCGTACTCTCCTCCGTCGCCCCCCAGGACCGTCAAGGCGGTCCGGTTGAGGACGGGATCGATCTCCCAGCATTGCCCGTGCTCGAACTCTTCGCAGCTGATCCAGGTGTTCCAGGGCGTGTGTCCTGGTGAGCGGGCAGCAAAACGCCGACGACAACGTTTATGCGGGGAAGCAAGAAACGAGCAAGTCCAGTTGGGAACAAAGGCAAGCGCACATGAGGTGTTGACGCGCCGGCGAACAGCCGCACGCATGGACCTCGTGCGCCATAGCCAGCCGAAAGCTCGTCGCGGTCGTCGATCCCGAGATCGTTCCGAGATCAAGCCTCGCGCGATTCGCGCACACGCAAGGAACGAGAGACGAAGCGAACGACGACAGACGCACCTCCGCCGCAGTTCCAAGTGGTCCCCGNCCAGGTGTTCCAGGGCGTGTGTCCTGATGAGCGGGCAGCAAAGCGCCGGCGACAACGTTTATGTGGGGAAGCAAGAAACGAGCAAGTCCAGTTGGGAACAAAGGCAAGCGTGCAAGAGGCGTTGATGCGCCGACGAACAGCCACACGCATGGACCTCGCGTAACATAGCTAGCCGAAAGTTCGCCGCGGTCTTCGATCATGACCATTCAGAAAGAACGAGGGGCGCACGTTTGCAAGACTGTTGGCGTAAAATCTCCCCCGAAAAGGCGTGCTCATTTCATGATATGGCCTCGGGTACCATGGCTAGCCAATACCTCGTCGTAGTCTTCGATCATGACCATTCAAAGATTAAGCAATGCATGCTTGCGTAGACTATTGACATGCCAGTGAGGCAATCGCATAAGCTGCTCGATACACCTACGATCCTTCCAACGACACCTACAAGCACCGTTGCATTGTACGGAACGATCGCACGTACAAGGAACGAGAGACGGAGCGAACGACGACAGACGCACCTCCGCCGCAGTTCCAGGTGGTCCCCGTCAGCAGCGCCTTGTACTCCAAGACGTTCCCGTCCTCGTCGAAGTAGATCCCGTACACTCCTCCCTTTCCGCCGTCGTCTTCCGAGTTGACGACGTAGACGTACCCGCCGTTCCGCGGATCGTCGGGATCCATCGAGATCACGCCCGCGGCGTCGGACTCGGCGTGATAGGTCAGCGTCGACTCGGTCCCGTCGGCGTACGGGACCGGCTCGCCCGTCCGCGCGAGGACGCGCACGATCAGGCCCTTGGAGACTTGCACGTCGAGCTCTTCGTTCGTAATAAATTCTTCTCCGAAGAAGTACGGCTCGGTCGAGGTGGGGGGCTCCGTGGGACTTCCCGTCGCGGGGTTTCGGGTCGGCGCGGCGGTGGTCGGACTCGCCGTGGGAGCCTCGACGGGGGCGCGCGAGGGCTCGGGCGTCGGGTGCGCCGTGGGTCCCCCGCTGGGTTCGACGCTCGTCGGATAGGATTCCGGAGCGGGAGCCGGCCCCTCGTCTCGGGACTCGTCCTCGACGGGCGGCAGAGCGCCGGCGGATCCGTCTTGGGCGGGGACCTCGTCGACGAGCGAGGGAGGTCCGGATTCGTCGAGGGCGGTCCAGAAATAGTCGTCGTCCGTCGTCGGGGCCGACGGTGCGGCGGCGGACGGAGCGTCGGCGGCCTCGACCTCTCCTCCCTCGTTCGCGGCGACGATCGTCAAGGCGACGCCCAACGCGACCACGACGACCGCCAGGATCCCTACGGCCAGGGACGCGACCTTGAGGATCCTTCGGAGGCGATCCGCCTCGGAGGGAGGGGGGGAGAACCGCTCGCCCGGAGGCGGAGGCGGAGGCGGGACGGAGCGTTCGTCGTCGTCGTCTTCGGAGCGCCACGTGACGCTGGGACGGATCTGCCCTTCGTGGACCTCGGCCTTGCCGCTCGTCCCCGCTTCCAGGGCGGAGAAGAAGTCGGCGTCGTTCAGCTTCAGTGCGGGGGCGCTCCCCGTCGCCGTCGTCCTGTCCCCCACCGCTACGCCCACGGCCGCCTCGGGCGCCGACGCGCCGGGCGGGGATCCTCCTCGTTCGTCGAGCGCTTCCGTGGTTTCCATGATGATAGATTGTGGGACGATGCGGAGGTGGGTTCATCAGAGTCACGCGCGCGTACCGTATGTTTGGAGTGTTATGCATCAACCATTTTTTGACGCGCCCGAAGGTACCCGTGCGGCATATCGATGGAAAGCTCTCATCAAGACGCGTCAATTGAGCTGAGGAACGGCCCCTAACTCTTTCAGGGGCGCGAGGAATCGGCGGCAGAAGGGTCGGCGAATATAAGGAGTTAATTTCGAAAACCACGTGTTCGACACCTCTTCATACTTTTTTAGATCTCTTTGATAGTCCGAGAACACTTCGCTTCCCTCCACTGGCTCTTCGCTAAACCAGTTGATCTCGCAGTGCTGCGCATTTGATGACACTTTTTGTTTGTTGGTCCAGCGCCATCCCAAGCGAGGCCCCGCCTTCACAAACTCAACCAGGAACGGAGGTGAGAAATTATTAACACAGTATTCCTGCCCGCCAGGGATTTGAGGATAGAAATCTGGAGATTCCTGATCGAGGAACCAATTGCTGAGATCCGTCGGCGTTCCCGTGCCTATCCATTTGAGGTAGTATGCATTGAATACTTTTGGGTTGCGAGCCCAAAGATGAGACAGGGCACTCATAATTTCTGGCACATCATTGATTCTCTCAAAACGCTCCCACCCAAAAACACTCGAATCAAGAATAAACTGCGACTTGACCATGGGGAAATGCTCTGGCCGAATGTTGCGTATATCCCCTCTCACCTCCGATCCCCTCAATATCAATGAATCCAGCAGGGGGAAGTCGGCAAACGTCATGAAATCACCATTGGCCCCCTCAAGCTCTATTTTCGCCAGTGTATCCTTGAGCTTCACTAAGCTTCTGAAATTTCCGCTGTTGCCAGGCAGAAGAAACCAGATCGTCACAGTTGTCATGTAAAAAAGAATCGTGAACTTCAGTCTTACCTTAAACCCTTGTGCGAAATATTGATCGACTCCAACAAAGGAAATCCCGATGCAATATCTTCGAGAACCACTTGGAAAAAAGGGCCACAATGAGGGCCAATGTTGAGGTGCTGAAGACATGGGAAGTCAAACAGACGAGGATACTTTCCATTTAGTAGGACATCTAGATGGAGATGACGCAAATTTCGAAAGCTTGCTACTAAACCGATATCGAGAAGCTTTGGAACGGGGCCCGATGCATTTCCTTGTATAGTGGCTACGGCGTCATCGCCATCTCGATACTTGAAGCGCGGACTGTAGTCGTCACGCCAGTACTCAATCCTTGAAGCGTCACCTGATTTCTGGTAGATTGCTCCTTCCATTATATTCTCGCCGATTGAAATATGTTGAAGATTCGACAAGGCGTGCTCCAACAAGGACAATTGGTCGAAGGATATGTAGTCCTGCACAGACAAGTATGGAACGGGGGCGAATACGGCGGCGTCTAGCCATTTTCTGCACACTCTCGAACGAAGGAGGTCGTCGGTGCAGAGAAACCCAAGCACGACGGCGAGTAAATCGACGCTCAAGTCGTCGACAGTCGCGGACGGTCGACCTGCGATCCTCAGCGAACGACGGACGATGGGCTCTCGAGTGGCGACGCCTTCCTGGACCCGCTGTTTCTTTCTCCTAGTCATTGCGGTGGTATTTGATCAAAAAAAGGAAAGTGTTGTCCTCAGAGTTGTCCTCGCTCTAGTCGCCCAGGCAAGGGCGTCGTCCGTGGAAGCAAAGGAGAAGTCTACCCCTGGTCAGCCGCGAACGTCTCGCATAGGAAAATGAAAATATCAGTTTTCGTTTGGTCGATATTACTACTAGTTCCTACACTGAGATACGTGTGGGGTAGATTAATTGTGAATGTAAAGTATTCGATACAATTCATTTCATTTTCATTTTCATTCTAGCATGGCGCCGGAGAGGCAAGAAGCCATCAACGATGAGCTATCAGTGCGCCGCCTGTGGCAAGCGCGGCGATGGTTTGAAGATGAAACGGTTCCCCGCTTGCAAGGCGGAGACGTATTGCAACAAGAGATGCCAGAGGGCGCATTATCGGGAGCACAAGAAGGAGTGCGGAAAACGGGCCGCCGCCGCAAAATCGCCCGAGCCTGAACAATTCTCATTGATGACGGATGAAGAGGTATTCCGCCAGCCTTCTCCGAACGAAGACTGTCCGATCTGCTTCCTTCCTTTGCCACTGATCGGAAGTATGACGAATTATCGCGCTTGCTGCGGTCAGAAGCTCTGTCATGGCTGCTGGTATGCCGACAACGAACAAAGAGATTGCTGTCCGTTCTGCAGAACCCCCAAGGAATCGACGATCGACGAATATGTTGAATGGTTAGAGGAACGCATGAAGGCCAAGGATGCTTACGCATATTACCTCAAAGGTTGTCAATACAACTTTGAAAGCGAAGGAAAAGGGCATGCTTTAGAACAAGCCTTTGCCAACTGGCTTAAGGCAGGAGAGCTTGGGGCACCTGCTGCTCATTATTGGGTTGCCAAAGCTTACCATAACGGGTGGGCTGTGAAGAAGGATACGAAAAAAGCCACTTATTACTTTCAACTCGGGGCGGTGAAGGGGGATCTGATGTCAAGGCACATGCTCGCCAGAAATGAATACGATAATGGCAATGTTGATCGATCGATGAAACACTGGATGATTGCGGCGAGTGCTGGGGATGAAAAGGCAGCGATGGAGCTTCAGAAAGCTTACAGGGTTGGTCATCTGACGAAAGATGACTTTGTACGAACCCTGCGTGCTCACAAACAGTCATATGATCAAATGAAGAGCGACCAGAGAGATACAGCGTTTCTCGAGACAAAAAAACATTGTGTAAATCTGTATGGGGAAACGGTGGAGCACTGATTTCCGGCGGACAATAAGGTAGCTGAAAAAATTCAACCTGGACACATGAACTCGGTGGACCTCTGTCTCCTTTTCGCCTTGCTCTCACTGGCAGAAGCACCATCTGCCTCTTGGCTGTTATGGCAATCTTTCGTCCCAATCATGAACTCACGGGAGGATTTTTTATTCTCTCCATCCACGTGGCTCTGTAGCAGAGAATCGTCCCTGATGCGTCTGGTTTTGGTAATCTCTCAATACTGACCTACATTAACCCTATGCAATTGAATGAAATGCACGAAGATATTTTTCGATCGATGAAGCTTCTTCGTACCACAGTCGGTCGCGCCTCTTGCCACCCGGACTAGGGTTGTCGAGAAGGAAACGCTGAAAAGGAGAAGGAGGTGAGATGTGGTGGCAATGACACGGAGCTGCGGCGATCAATGCATCCTCGGATGCCAAGGCGCAGAGCAGGACGAATGCGGCAGCACCGATGTAACTCACATCACTTGTTGTCTTTAGCCTTGAATTGATATTATGTAAATGCAAAAAAGTATGTATTGTAGTATTGTTGCATCGACGAAAATTGCTCGTCTGCTAAATGACACCATGCCATCTTTGTTTGCCTCATATTTGGTTCCTGATTCCTCGTATGCTCACACAACTTCTTTCTCAGACCCCAAAATAGACTTTTCTTCTCTTTCGAGGTCATGTCTGCATTGAATGACTAAGTTTGCATTGAGAATGATCCTCGAATGTTTAGAAGTGACCCGCCAAACGTATGGCAGCTTCATGTCTCTGATCACTCTTCATTTCGTCGATTGCCTTTTGATGAGCACGCAACGCCTTCTCGAAGACATCTTTGGTCAAAACTTTTTGGGAGTAAAAGAGTTGTATCATGCCCAAGGAATCCCCACAGCCAGACCCTGACGCTATCAAGAAATGTTTCACCGCTCTATCATAATTGTGCGCTTTCCCCTCACACACACCAAGATTGTACCTCGCTTGCTCATTCCCTCCCATTGCCGCCAGCTTCCAATAATATTTTGCCTTGTCTGCGCTCTTTTCTACACCATTTCCATCGTAATAAGCACCAGCTAAAGCGAGATTTGCACGTGCGCAGCCAAGCCCTCCTGCGCGAAGCCAGAGATCACTCGCTCTCGTCGGATCCTGTTTCAACCCCCCTCGCCCCTCTTTGTGGAAAAAACCCAATTCACAGATTGATTCGGCACATCCAGCGTCTGCCCGCGCCTTGGCGTCTTTAACAATCTCGTCCTCTGAAGGCGTAGATCTACAGAGGGGGCATCGTCGATCGCCACGGAGATGTAATGCCGCGGAGCACCCATCGCACAGCCGTTTTCCACAACATGCTAGATATTTACGTTGGTTCGCTGGCATCGGAAGGAAGCAGATGGGGCAGTCCTCCTTCGGCGGAGGATCCGCGAAAAGGGCCTCGTCGCGAAGCTCCGCCGCCCGCTTCCTACACTCCCGCTTGTGCCGGGGCCGGTGCGCCCTCTGGCAGGCGACGCCGCAGTACTTGACGAGCATGCAGGCTGCGCACGCCTTGAGGCCGTCGCCGCGGTCGCCGCACGAGGCGCAGCTAGCCGCCGCGGCAGCTTCGCTCATCCTTGGATCCCTGATGCGGGCAATGCGCGCGATGTGGCCGCGTGAAAACAATGACAATGGGATTTGGCGAAGGCAGCCTTTAACTGTACCCAGTTAACTCGTGGATTTTCATCCACTCATCTCTTCGTAATCTTTTTATATGTGTCTTACCGGTTATCATACTGTCCACATCTGATGCTTAAATTCGTGGATAATTATCCACTCCACAGGTACGATACGCGTTACTACTCATCACACATCATCTCGTATCATAAAATAGTAAGGTACATACCTTGACAGGTGCGCGTACTCATACATATGTGCACAAGTGGATAATTATCCACTCCGCAGGTACACGCGGGTATTCCGTAACATCGTAAGGTACATATCTTGACAGTTGCCCGTACTGATACATAATAGCAATAGTGGATAAATATCCACTCCACAGGTACACACGTATGTACCCTACGGTCATAAGGGGTATTGCAGTGGATTTAAATCCACTGTTGAAATAACCCAGAGTGGATTTTTATCCACTCGATGTACATCTGCCCTCAATCGAAACATCGGAGTGGATATTTATCCACACCACAACTGTATCGTACCTACGAATAGCATGGTCAGCTATTGTAAGTACTTATGTGCGTGAGTGGACTACGATTCCCTCTATGTTCCCCCCTCCCCCCAACCCCCAACAGTAAGCTCTTCTGCATGCCACAACTGCCACAACACCACTGCCAATATCCCCACATCACCTATTTCACCGTTCATCCATCCTTCGGCATCATGTTGTCATCACATTCCTCTGCCCTCGGAAAATTCTTCCAGATTCATAAAGAAGCGGAGAACTGGACAGCAGGACCCATTCGGATTCCCATTGCTAAATCATTTTCGGATGACTCAATCATCACCATCAATCTCACCGACACCATAGGAAAAAATAAGAAGGTGCCGAAGCCATTCCAACGTTCCGATGACAACTGCTACTGGCTGCAGAAGTCACTGTCTGAAAACAACTATGATGTTCGCCAGAAAACAATTTACCCACTGTTTTTTAGGGCGTGTCACTCAGCTGGGTTCACAATTCATGGTGAATATGAAAAAGAATATGAATGCATTGTCTTTGAGTGCTCCATGGGCAAGTTCCACGATGAAACCAAGGTGAAATCCGCCCAAAATAAACGTCATCGCATTGTGAAGAATCAGTCAGAACCACCAAAAGAACGAACTCGGAGGACTCTCCGTCCAATAAAAGGGGGGGGGAAAGATATTCTTTGTCCATTCAGATTTCGTGTTTACTGGGACAACAATCATCGCCGTTGGTTCCTACCTCATCTTCAGATGGGAAATCCATGTCACTGTGGGCATATTAGCGAAAAACCCGAATTCATACGGATTCGTTCAAAATTTGCCCCGGATAATGACTTGAAAATTTCGAAGGATGCCATGGAATGCAATATATCTGCAACGGCATCGTCCAGCCTATTTACAAAACGAAGTGGGTTATCGTTAGAATGGCACCAACTACAATATTTGAAAAAAATGAACAAAAATGACCTGGTGATGAATGGGAAACATTCTCTCAAGAGCACCGACGTTTCTGCAATTGACAGGCTCATTGCGGATCTAGAGAGTGATCCAACCATTTCATACACATGCTTGTACGGGGAATTCGATTCAGGTCTTCTCACACTAAAGACCAAGCGAAAACATATGAACAACTCTGTTGAGATTGATATTTTTGACACCAAATTGGATGACGGGGTCGACGATCCAGTATCATTTGCAAATGATTGCAAAGCACGTTCTGCTCTCACCAATTCTTCAAATGGAAAGATTGCTCTTGCGGTGTGTTGGACGACTACTGTCGGCAGGCGCAAATTTGACCAATACCCAGAAATGCTAGGCGGCGATGACACGGAAGAGACAAATTCGGAAGACAGGCCACTCTATACATTATGTGGTAAAGATAACATGAATAAATCCTTCGGCCATACATGGTGCTTTATGCCATCCAAATCGCAGTGGGTTTACAATTGGATATTCAACAATGCCGTGCCTACTCTTCATCCCGGAACTGCAACAAAGAGAGTGGAACTATTCATTACGGATGCTGATAAGCAAGAGACTCAGGCTGCAGAGAACGCTTGTGGTGAAGGGATCGATACGTACAAAACTTTTCCCAACGCAAAACACCGCCAATGTGGTTGGCACAAGATCAACCGAAACTTCACGGAGTCGTCGGATTATAAATCAAAACTATCTTCGCAACGGAAAAAGTGCATCCAATCGTCAATAGAGATCGATCTTATCGTAAGATGGATGTGGTATTTTATCAAGCACTATGAAAACCCCAGTGAAGTCAAAATGGCTATGACTTTACTTCATATCTACCTCAACGAAAGTCAAGATTGTCACTACGGAGTGTTAGACGAAGATGTGAGGTCTGACATCCGCTCGTTTATTACAAAGAGCTTCCAATGCAACGAAAACAAACTATTTGAAGCATACTTTGATGGTATAATGTCTATGGGAACCTGTACAACTTCGATCAATGAAGCAGAACACAGAGCTTACAAAAAACACTGCCAAGGGCCAAAACCCCAGCACGACATTGCAGAGTCAGCAAAATGCATTAACGACATCAACAAAAGTAAAGAAGCTAGAAAATCACGTAAAATATCTGCAGACATGAGAGGTACCAGAGCGAAAACAACTGATCGTGACGAATTAGGGGACGATAGGCTTACGGACCACTGCAACAAAATGTTATGCGATGAATACAACGA
>JALLPA010001852.1:0-16588 GCA_036939895.1 Thalassiosira exigua | reverse complement strand
GCAATGAATGCATCAGTGTCAACTGTATCTACATCATCATAAGCAATGACAAAGTTTAATAATACTGACATTTGAAGCAAATGTAGCTCATGAAGTTTGACAAACCATCGCTTTTTATGCACATCATACTTGTGACATACTGTGCTATTAAAATAAAACAGCTGTCACAGCAGTGCTAGGATCAATGAATGAAGCAGCTCTTCTCTGTACCTAATACAACATCCTAATCAGCAGCAACAAATGGTGGAAGACAAACGTCGGATGTATCATAACTATCAGTCATTACGACCTGCTCATACAACATATATCTGTTGAATAAATGGCAAACATAATGATGAAAGCATTGATTATACTAGTACTGGCCAGCCACCATAGCTACTATGTCATGGTGCAAAGAATGATAAATATGGTCATGTGATGTAACTAATACAGTTTTTCACCAGACGCTATGTATATCATTTTGTGACATGCTAATAAAAAAGAAGCAGCGCTGTTGCATCAGCCATTAATATAATGGCTTAAGTAATGGTTGCACTAAAAGTAGTAGTCGCAGTTGCAATAAGCAACAAACATCACCAGCTTTGAGTGTAGCTTGCATGGCAATGTTCTGCCTAGTAGAAGCAAAGGTTAACAAAACAGTTATCTTTGCATCAGTGATGCCCATATCTACATCATTTACATACAGCAATGGCAAAACAAAATGCAGCAAATGAAACATATGCAGAGTTACCACTCCTGATGTTTGTCCAATGCAAAAGAAACAACACATCAACTATCTACCTACTACAGCAGTGACAACAATCAAAGCAACATATAATTTAGTGGCAAATATCTACATCATTATACTAATTTTTGTAGTAAATGTAGCTCATGCCATATTACATACACTTTGGATATGCATGATATGTGTGTTATACAAAAATGAATCATAGCTGCTACAATGGCAACTTTACTTGTCTCCAAGGTACAGCAATTATAGCACTATCAATGGAGCAATGAAGCACCAGCATACATGGCAGCTTTATACTTGGCACCATGGGCATTATGCAAATCTACTACAAAACAAGATATCAGTAGATACCAATACCAGGGAAATGTAACACACACATCATTGCTATCAGACGCTATAACCTGCCCATCAGCAATAGTTGCTAATACACCATTATTTGCAATAGAAAACAGGAATAAAAATGTTTGTCAAAGAAAATGTAGTTCACACAGCATTACCATCAGGTACTCTGTACTCATTTCATACTTTCATGGCTTGACGATCTAGGCAAAGCAGCCATGTCACCTATGTATTTTTCATGAAGTGTTCCTTGCCTAAGTAATGACAATGAACCTAACTTAAGTCAGAATGCGTATTGTGAATTTGGATACTTACCACAGATGTCACAGTGTTGGCCCATGTTCTACCACAAAAACCCACCATCTCTATTATATTCTTGCTAATCATCTCGGGTTAGTATTTTGTCATATTTTCAGGAAATTTATTTTAATTTTATTTATTTATCTGATAGAACACTACAATGTACACCCCACAAACATGATCTGGAGCATGCTGTGTGGTGCAAATATACCATAATCACTTTGTGTTGAGTTGACAAATGTATAGGATTAGTTACCTTTTAAACACCAACTGCAAGGCTAATGATGCAATTAGATTGTGTTAAGATAAATGTAAATAATGCCAGCAGATACTCAAACTGTACTTAGCTGAGTCAGTTTCAAAATAAATTTGAATAAGAAATGCTTGCATTGCTCTTAAAATTTTAATTTGATGCAAGAGGCAAAAGAAACGCCCAACACAACAAATGGATTAGCAACGTGTCTGTTTGATATATAAGTATAGGATCCTAAAGAAAAGAGGTGGTATTAGAAAATAAACCCTGGCATTGGATTATATTACATTGCTTATGATAAACCTACTACCAAGCAAGAGTTTTAGTGCATATGGTTTTTGAAATACCTAGAAAGACAATTTTGTAAGGATACTTACATTTATAGCTAAGTCGGGGTGACCGTGGGGTTGCCCTATCCATATCCAAAATAAAATTCTTCACTAGAAGTGGATACCACACACCTATTCGGCAACAATCATAAAGGAAAATGACCTCATTGACTAGAATATTTAGTTTCTCATTGAATCTGACAGTTGCGGCTTTATTTGCCGTTTGGAAGTAAAAAAGTCGCCAAATAAGGGAAAGACACATGTCATCTCAAACACTTTGAATACCCAAAATAAATGTTCACCCTAAAAATGTATACTACACGCCTATTATGCAACAAACATGAGGGCAAATGATCCCATCAACTAAAATATTTAGTGTTTAGTGACTCTGCCGATTCTGGCTCTATTTGCTGCTTGGAAGTGCCAAAGTTTCCAAAGAAGGGATAGATTCATCGTTTTCAGACATTTTTTTGAAACGGCTCTTTGCGCGTGGTGTTGTGCCATTTGAAAATGATCCGTCAGTGACAATCACAGTCCTTTTGCCTCACAAAGAAAGTAGTTAGATTCATGTTTATGGTGGTTGATGTGGGTACATGTCACAATCAGCTCACCATGGAAGCAACAGATGCATTTCAAGCTTGCCATGACAGATGATGTCCGAACTGACTCCTGACTAAAATTACAATAAGGAAGCCATGAATGGTTTGTTGAAGCTTGCAGCTCAATGTACATGATAACGTAGGTAGGTATCGTTTTCTTTATTACTCCTAGTAGGAATTAATATTCCTGAATATTTCACCTTTCTCGATTCTGTACAATTATTAGTACATGGGAATATGTACCTAATTTTACGGCACAGACTTCGAGAAGCCTCTAATTTTTTGCTTCCGACCTCCCCATCGGCGACTTCCCCCCAGTTCCCTCGCCCGATCATCACGTGATCTCTTCAATCAAGGCCGCGAACACCATGCAAGCACGATGCTGGCGGTGCCTTCGGCCTTCGTCGTTCACCACATTTCCTCTCGCGAGGTCAAGA
The DNA here is from genome assembly GCA_036939895.1 of Thalassiosira exigua. Lineage (NCBI taxonomy): Eukaryota > Bacillariophyta > Thalassiosirophyceae > Thalassiosirales > Thalassiosiraceae > Thalassiosira > Thalassiosira exigua. Next base: position 13,601 of record JALLPA010001852.1, on the reverse strand, counting down.
ATCGGTTCACGCCGTCCCGTCGTCGTCGTCGTCGTTGATCCCAGTCGATCATCCATCCGACCAACACCAACGCAACTTTGAAGGGCTACAGAGGTCGCGAGCGCGGACGAAGGCATCGGTGTGGGCGGTGGGCGGCACCGTTTGACGTGGGCGTGCGAGGTGGCGATGGTACGATGATGCATGGACGCATCAAGCGAGGGAGGCGCCGGAGAGAAGACCCAACGACGCTGGGTCTCGCGAGGGTAGCGACCAGGCCAACGTAACGACCAGCCGTAAGTTCGGTGTGGCGCGCGGTACGTTGTTTTATCGCCTTCTCGTTTTCATCTGCACGTAAGAACTCACAAAATATTATCCCTTTGCTTCTCCTTTTGGACCAGAGAACACACTGACGTCGCGAGGGGTAGCTAGGCAATGGCAGCAGCGCGGCGTCTATGGTAAAGCGTGCACGAGAGCGACAGCACATGTCGTGCGTTGCTGGTGGCGAGTACAGCACACTGCACAAAAGAGTGTACAGAATGGGGGCTTGGCGATGGCGGTGGCACCCCCCGCAGAACGCACGAGAGACTGGCTGGTGGCACATCTCGACGTGGCCAGCAGGGATACCGCATGGAAGACTCGGTAAGGTAGAGGTTCGTACATATTTCTTTCGTTTTTCTATCTCGATTTGTTTTTCAGGACCTGTTCTCAGCCCTTTTGCTCTACATTTTTTAGATGGTCATCCACGCCAACTGCAGTGTTTTTCTTCCTCATCTTCAAAGCGAGCTGGGCCGGGGGCGATAGCCGAACTTCAGCGGAGGTCTTTGGTGTCGCAGGCGTGGGCGAGGTGGGAGTGGCCGTGGTTGGCGGTGCGTCCAGGCGGGCAACGAACGTTGGAGTCAAGCCAAGTCGACAATCAAATGCAGAAATTGAGGAAATACGACAATCAAATCAGGTGGTGGATGACGAATGAGAAGGTGAGCGTATTGTGTTTTTGCCCTTCTCCCATCCCTTTCGTATCTATGTTAAAACTAACCCTTCGCTCTTTATCTTTTCGGCGGTGCATTTTCTTTGGTTCGCCGGAGCCAGCAAAGAGCCATGAACGAAAGCGGCGTGCAAAAGTTTCTCCCAATCGCGTAGTGCCTGACTCCCACCAGCGACACGGATGGCGGAGCAAGCACGACTCTTGCCAGGTCGCGCCACGGCCCCCATGTCACTCTTCCATCGGCTGCTGCTCAAGGCCGCCCTCGCCGACAAGAAGGAGGCCGAGCTCAAGTCCTACAAGCTCACCAACAAGGAGCGCTTCGACCTCGGGGAGCGGCCCACCGAGCGCGAGTGCGCGTGTCGCCGTCCAGGCCAGCGCCGCCGTCCTCGAGGCCCAGCTCAAGAAGAAAATCGAGACCGAGCGATCCCTCGCGTCGCAGGTCTCCATGCGAGCTGCAGCAGCACCAGCTCAAGCTCCGAGGCCACCTACCTCCGCATACCAGAAGTGATGCGACACCCTCGCAGTCGAGTACAAGAAGCTCCAAGCCCACGTCGAGGAGCTCGAGGGCAAATCTCGGGACCGTCGCGACCGCCCTCGACGCCGTGGCCGCGGAGCAGGAGTGCATCGTCGACGTCGCGACCAAGCACAAGTCGACCATGGCGGCCTGCGCCTGCGCCAACCAGGCCATCGTCAACGACACCACCCTCCAGGAGACCCTCCTCGTCGCCACCAATCACCGCCATCAAGTTTCTGTCGGCGCAGCGCGGGCGCAAAGGGAATTATTGTATCGTATGGTACCTACCTACATAGATATGATATCATCGCTTCTTCTGAGATGTCATGGAGACGGAAGGGCGAGGCGAGCGATGTTATTGGAGACTTTTGCACTTGGAGGGCAAATATTTTACAGTAGATAACTATGCCCTTTTATGGTCATTGTTATCTGCCTCCAAATGACCATTTATATTTTTACACGTACCTACCTACGCTTTAGGTTTTTGTTTCATAGCCCTTGTTGGCGGGACTGAAGCTGGAGTTGAAGCTGGGGGACGATGGGGTGGGGTTCTAATTACCTTTCAGGTTTTCCTCTTTCCAAAAAAGGTCATTCTGTTCTAGAATTTTTTGAACCTTCTGTAACGTGAAATAAACCACAATCAAACTTCTTGGGGATAAACTAATTTTTCAAATACAGCATCAAAATGAAATAGGCCCAAGACCTCATAACATTTTCAGTTGGGGCAGCTTGAAGCGGGACTTTTTCATTCAACCTCTGCGAGAAATTCAAATTTGGAACTAGTACATAGGAGATGAAACTATATGAGGAGCACTATTGAAGTCACTTCAGACAAAAAATGGATAATGTTATGCGGTGGTGACGTCAGGTAAGGGTTTTCTACCCAGATTTGAAATGAGTACTTGGTGGATTGGGTCTTACCTTCCAGTTTCAAAACCAGCTATCAAGTGACAAATTAGTGTCATCTCCTTGGTACTCATTCTTTGTCATCGTCATGGTAGCAACAACTCGAATCTTTGAAATGTGTAGAAAAATGTACTGTTCCTGCGTAAAAAATTAGTGATCCATTCTGCCACCCTTGAAGAGACGCATCCATGTATTGTGACAGTGTGGTGGTTTCCTTATCACTCTAATTGAAAGGTATGTAGCACTGTATCTTGCGTAGGGAAAAAGCATCTGTGTAAGTAGGTAGATAATGAACGATACAATACTACTAAAAGGTTTTAATTCATCTATCAAAACCCCACAAACATCAACTATTTTCTCTCCTCTCTTCGGATCTATATATACTACATAGGAATTAATATACTAACAAACATGCTTCTAAAGTTTTCCTGCTCAAATAAAAAAATTAAAAATCAAAGAAGGTAGATAGTGATCCACAACATGAACCTGGCGCTCGCAGTCAACTTCTCCTGCATCATTGTCACACCACAGCGGTTGCACCACCCAGAAATGGCATTGCGGGGACCGGAGGTTTTTTTTAGGCAATCACCTCAACATTTGCGGTCACTACACTATGTATGTAAAGATTTCAGTTATTCTTTCTCTCACGGCCATCATCGTTGTCAGGAGGGATCATATGGAGCCCATAGACATCAAATTTGCCGGGGGTTCACCGTTGGTTACGCGCTCGATCCGAGTGGGATCATAACTGTTTTATGATATGCGAAGAGGAGCAATTAATTTATGGGGTCGTTCATACATGCAGTCTTTTGAGATATGGAGGAGTCGTGCCCATGCAGAAGTGAGAGTTGAACCTTCAGGCCCAGGTTGCATAGAATTCTGCACGCCGAACCTATTGCATCGACGATATTCTCGGAGGCATGGGTACCCTGGCGTTGAATCCGCGTACAACACTCACTCCTCTCCGCCTCCGGTTAAGCGTCCGCGTCGGCTTCCATCTGGGATCTTGCCTAGTCTTCTGCCGTGACCTCTACTGTGACCTCTACCTTTTCCGCTGGTTTTGACTCTGATATCGCTCTTGCATCAAAATCTACCTCAAAAGCCTGTGTAGAGGGGGCGACCTTCATACCAATCGATGTAGCAACGAGGTAGAAGCGACGAGTCGAGGTAGACCCCTCTCCCTCTCAAACAAGACGCGCGAGTTGCCGCCCGCGAGTCGAGAGTCGAGAGTCGAGAGTCGAGAGTCGAGAGTCGAGAGTCGAGAGTCGAGAGTCTCTGGTTTCCACGACATCGCTCGGTCGGCATCAAAAAATTCATTCTAGCTTTCGGAGAAGGCCGAGATAACCGACCAGATTTTTTGCTATTACATTCGAAGGAGTTAGTATTAGATAACTTATCACTTCGGAATTAGTATTTTTAAATACCCAACATAAGATAACGTCTCAATAATTACATACTGCCAGAAAGTACAGGAGAGTATAATACGCGCGTAGGTACATACATAATAATTTGTGGGATTTGCTGCGGGAACCAAAACTGGGACCGAGATCTGCTGTCGTGCACATTGATTGGGGCGAAAGTCTGCGAGGGGGAAAAGGCAACCTGCATCTTTAGCGGTTCAGTGAGATACCAAAGGACGTCATAAAATTGATAATAGCTTACGAGCAAACAAAAAACACTTTCATCACAGTTTCTGGAATAACAACAAGCCAGGTGAATCATGGGCATCCTTACAGTTTTTCTAGACAAAGGTGAGGCAAAGGTGATCTACGGCCGACTTGATCTACGTCCCCCAATCGTTTCGGATTGTGTACTCTCGACTTATCTTGCTAAATCTTGATCATTTTGCATTTCAACTTCGTGTCAACAATAATCTCAACTCGACAACTAAAACACCCTAAGCCACCAATTTGAAGGACACGGATATCATAGGGAAGAGTGATCCTTACATCATATTATCTCTCGAACAGGACAACTATTTTAAAGACAAAGATTATGGTTACGCGCGATCCACGACGAAGAGGGACGAACTCAACCCTGTGTACCATGAGACAGTGAGTTATTTTTTGTATGTTTAGTGCAATTGTAATGTAACAAGAGATTCAAACTCATAACTTTTGATCTGCACACACATGAAACATCATCCTTAGTTCCACTTCAACGTTCCCACCCTCAAAAACATGGTGCTCACGGTGAAGGTTGTGGATGAGGACATTATGAGCGACGACAAAATGGGAAACTGTAAGATTAAGCTTGGGGCGCTTGAGCTTGATTCCAGCCCGATGAAAGTGACAAAGAAAGTATACAACCGAATGTTTGGAAAGGACTCCTACGTCCATCTCAAACTCTCCTATTCTGAGGAGGGCGATCATCATCAACACGGACGTCCAAGTACCAGTGGCAACCCCGTCGCTATGGCTGGATTGAGTCAACAGCTGGGGCAGATCCAGCAGCAGATGGCGAATCTCTCACCCGCCCGGGTGCCCGTGCCGATGGTCCCAACCGTCGAGACGTTTGCTTCCCTCTCCTCCCCACCCCCTGCCCCCTACGTCCCGCATCAGCCAGCGTATCAACGCCCACCCCAGCAGCCATCACCTTACCAGGCGCATCAAGGGGTGGGGAATTGCAGCGGCGCATCGCACGGGCCTTACAATCCTCACGGCGGCCACCAGCCCCCGCAACAGTCGGCCTCCCCGGGTTACCCTGTCTACCCGCCCTCAACGAAGCCTCATATCTCGGGGTATCCGCCCCAAGGTTACGGCCAGTGGTAGCCGTCATGACAAGGCCAGCAGCGGCAACCCGGGAAAGGAGTTGATTGTGGCTAAGTTGAGAAAGGTGAATGGTCACTGTGGATTGTTCTAAAAATAGTAGCCATGAAATTAGTTTACAAATCTGTGCCTCTAGCTAAATTACTCTCATTTCTACATGTCGACTACCATGACAAGACGAATGCCCCAGGCCCCCCACGTAGTCATGCGTCTGCGGCGCCACTTGCATTGCCCCCTTCCCCAGATGATCGGAACATAAATTTGAACTTTTTGCGTTGCCGCTCCCTCCTCTTCCTACGCCCCCTTGAGGCCTCCCCCATTTTCTTATGAATCCCAGAATCGACTGCCATACCTGCCTCCTTTGTGCTCTCGACACATTTCTCAAACGATTTGAGTGCATCGTCGTAATCACGTTGAGCGAGCTGTGCTGATCCTATGCGGAAGTGGGCCTTGGCGGCCAAGGCCTGCGCCTGAATGTAGGTCTCAGGAGGCTCGTGAAACCTCTTCTTTGTCAGCTTCTTTGCAACCAGGACTGTTCCCTTCTCCGAGATAAAGGGCCGCAGTTCCTTCAGGGCCAGGTTTGCCTGCGACACTGTACCTTTGGCATCATCGATCTCCTTAGGGGCATAGGAATGACGATGCCAAAAGCACATGAGAGAGGGCCTGGGCAGAGGGGGGGGAAATTCCAATAATTGTCTCTTTGCTCACCTCCTTCAACAGGCACATGGCCAGATTGAGCCGCACCATCACCAGTGTCCTCAGCAGCTCCGTCCAGTTACATTCATATCCACCGTTCCTTGAAAGTTCGTACCGGTGCTCGGCCACAAAGTCAGCAGTTCCCATGGGAAACTCCAGGTAGGCCACAGAGCAGTATACTATCGCCTTGTCATATCGCCCAGCGGCCAGAGAGGGCATTGAGGCTTTGAGCGCCGCATTCCCCGCCTCTTTGAGGAGAAGAACGGTCCGGAGAAGGATATCCCACGCATAGTCAGGAGAAATATTGTTCATCTGCAAAGTATGGGAACGTTTCGAGGCCTCGCGATCGTCCCCGTCAACAAATATTCCATTTTCAATGGAACCTTCTTCAAGGCCAATCTGCTTATCGTCGCCAGTTCGGCGAGTCCTGCCGACTGGACTGATTGCTCTATCTGCTAAGGACTCCAGATTATAGCACTCATACCTCTCGTTGAATCCCATGCCCCCTGCCTGTGGAGGGTTGGCCATCACCTTGTCGAATGGAATCCAGTCAGATGGGCTGTCAGGAATGAGGTCGGCCAAGCAGCCATAGGAGACCATGTCGTCCCTTCCTTCGTCTCTGGTCACGGCCACGTCTAGGAGGTGCCCGATGGACCTTAAACTCCACGGTTTGGTGAAGTCGAATGCCAGCCCAAGCCGATCCGCCTGATGACGCATCTTAATAAGGCTCACCCTCCGCTTCATCGCGCCAATCCCGCTCTTTACAGGCTCGTCATCTCCTGTCCCAATGGAACGCGCGCACGTGAAGTAGTTCCTCGCTAGAACGGAGGGCAAGTTCGTCATATCGTTACCAATATATGGCTCATCGGGCGAAAACCGCGACCGGATGAAGACACCAAGGCTTCAGGAGGGGGTAGGAGAGGGAAATGAAGAGCTTGAGAAGGGCGACGCTGACAGCGACGAAACGATGAAATCGAGAGCGCGGAACCCGCCAAACGTACAAGTGGTCAGGGTCATCATTGTCATCCTCGCCGACTTCATCGGGAAAGAAGCCAAGGTCCTCATCTTCCAGGTCGACCTCCTTTCCCTTCCTCGCCTTCTTCCACTTTTTGGCAACGACGCTCTGCTCGTAAGCCACCGTTCGAGAGTAGCGATGCCGGCCAAGGTCAGAGTCATCTACTTCCAGGTCCACGGGGGTCGTGGCCCTCCAAAGCTTTGCAGTGGAGTCGATGCCGTACGTGATGAAGTACGGCAACGTCGGATGAGGCACAATTCCATTGCAGGTCGAGTTGTCAGCTTTCACGAAACCCGCGACTGCCCCCGTCTGACGCTCGTAAATCCAGGCGTGGCCCGAGTCAGACCCGGTGCAGATGTCTGTGAAANGCGACTGCCCCCGTCTGACGCTCGTAAATCCAGGCGTGGCCCGAGTCAGACCCGGTGCAGATGTCTGTGAAAACGATGAAAAGGGCCGGATGCGTGTCAGAATTGTGAGAGGAGTAAGAAAAGAAGCAAGGCGATTCATAGTGTATCTACTGAGAAAATCAGCAGTCGGCTGTCCTCTGACCGGACAGCTCTGAGGCCAGCCTGCATGACTGCAAACTCCTGCTTGGTGCAAACATTCATATGAAGACCTCCAAAGTAGCTAGTCAAGCAAAGCAAAGTGATGTTAACCCCCAAGCTGCTCAAGTGAAGTCAAGCTACCACTGAACCGTGAAGTCAAGTCAATTCAAGTCAAACAAAGTTAAGTCAAGTCAACCCCCAAGCTGCGCAGTCAAATCAAGTCAAACCAAACCAAGCCACTCAGCCGAGAAGACGAGTCAAGTCAAGCAAGGCAGAGCAAAGTCAACCCCCAAGCTGCACAAATGAAGTCAAGCCAAGCCACTGAGCGAAGAAGTCAAGTTATGTCTGGCCAAGCCACGAGCCAGCTAAGCCCAGTCAAGTCAAGCCAAGCCAAGTCACTGAGCCGAGAAGACGAGTCAAGTCACACCGCTAAGGCAAGTCAACTCCCAAGCTGCACAAGTCAAGTCAAGCCAAGCCTCTCAGCTAAAAAGTCAAGTCAAGTCTGCCCAAGCCCCAAGCCCCAAGCCCCAAGCCAGCTAAGCCCAGTCAAGCCAAGCCGAGCCAGGCCACTGAGCCGAGAAGACGAGTCAAGTCAAACCAAGCTGAGGCAAGTCAACTCCCAAGTTGCCCAAATGAAGTCAAGCCAAGCCGCTAAATCATGTCAAGTCAAGCCCACATCCAACTGTCCACAGATAGAAGGAACAGAAACAAAAGAGGCCTCCGGTATGGATCGGCCCCGTCCCATGGCGACACTCACACTCGTCGTTCGGGCCGGCGTACTTCGCCATCTTCAAGAACGTAAGTCGGTTGAGGTGTCCCCCGTAGCACGCCAGCTCCGGCGTCGCCGACGAGCGGCCGCCGCCCGCGTCGTCCCCTCCGTCGACGTCCTCCATCGTCGGTCCCGCGGGGCCGGCCTCGGGGAACACGGGGAAGGCGTACGCGTGATCGCTCTCGTACGACACCAGCAGCTCCCTCCCGTCCCTCGAGACGTCGATCCCCGACACGGCCGCGGGGGGCGAGGAAGTCGACCCGCGGCGCAGCGCCCGGGGACGATAGCGGCGCACGACCCGCGCGGGGGCGCGATCGCCGTCGCCGTCGCCGTCGTCGGAGGCCAGGGAGGCGGAGGCGGTCATGCGCAGGTCGTAGAGGCCCACGTCGGATCCGGACCCTCCGGCGAAGACGTACGCCGACTCCGGATCGCCGCCGCCGCCGCCTCCTCCTCCCGCCCGACTCCCGGAGAGGGCGCCCGCGCCGCCGCCTCCCCCCGGACGCCACGGCGCGCACGCCTTGGCGGTCCTCCGAAGCTCCGGGATCAAGCTCCCCCTCCGCTGGCTTCGGGGGGGAAGCCTCGTGTCGAAGTGCAGCAGCCCGCGCTCGCTGCAGACCAATCCCACGTGCGCGCTCAGGAAGTGGTGGGAGAAGCACATCGACGGTCCGCGGAAGGACGGCGCCGGCTCCCCTCGCCCGTTCGCGTCTTGGAATTCCGGGCTGACGACGACCGTCGACGCCTCTCGCCCGTCGGACGCCGACGAGTTCGACCGGCCGCGGCTCCCGCCAACGAGGGAGGGGGAGAACGACGAGGCGCCGTACCCGCCGCAGCGGTGCCCCAGGTCCGTGAGGCGCAAAGACCCGTCCGCGGCGCACGTGGCCACGACGCCGGGCGAGCCGGGCACCGGCGTGGCGTGGAAGACGTTGCCCCGATGACCCGTCGACAGCGTCGCCAGTGGATGGACGACGCCGGGCAGGTGACGCCGGTGCGATCCGACGTGGCTGGAAGTGGTGTAGTACCCGTTCCCGTGATCGCGCCATCGCTCCGCGAGCTCGGAGCTCGCCCGCGAGGGCGTCCGAGGGCTGCTGAAGGGGGCGAACGTCGCCGATCCTCCGGGGAGGGGCGAGGAGCTTCCCATGGACCGGCTCGCGTCCCAGAACTTCACGAGGTGATCGTCCCCGGAGGTGAGGAGCTGCGTGGGGCACTCGCTCGGGTGTAGGGGACGGACGGGGCCGAGGGGATCGCAGCGCCAGTCGTTGGAGGAGTGCGACGACGATCCCGACACGAAGCCGCCGAAGTCGAACTCGTCGTCCTCGTGCGAACGTCGCTCCCAGCGCCGATCGCGGCGCGGACGCGCGTCGTCGTGGGAGACGGTCGAGATGCGCCACCCGCAGTCCAGCCACGACGCCGTGTTGATGCACCCCCCGTGCCGCATGGAGCGGGCCGTCTCCGCCTCGCGGTCGGGGGAAGGCCGCGACGGGGGGTGGTCGTCGGCGGCGGCGGCGGCGGCGCGGTCCCGGGATCGACGACGGTGCAGAGTCTCGAGGTGGTCGATGTACCACTCCACCTGCGGCGGCGCGGGCAGACGACGGAGCGGAACGAAATGGATCGCGTGAGCGTCCGGGGACGGTGCAAAAGCGCGAGTGAAAAAGCGAGGCGGTGCCAAACTTTCAGACGTCCGTTGCCTCTATCTTCTCGAGGAACTGTAGACATTTCCGGCTGCCCGAAGCGAGCATGCCTGCATTAGCACAAGTCCCCAGAGAGGGACGTGTGATGTCGTCCAATGAGCTCGCATCGCGGTGGCCGGCTGCGCCCAGGCCTATATCCGCATCGGGTCAGCGGGCAACGTTACCAGGCAAAGGACTCGCAAGATCGATCGCGGCCCAGAAGCGTAGCCGCACGGGGTTTCGGCGGCGAGTCCGAACAATGTTTCGTCGGCATCCGTCCTCTCGAGACAGGCACCCCGTGGCAAAAACTCGGTTGCGTCGTGAATCCGGACGTGCTCGCATGCCCGCGTCGGCGCCCGTCCGCAGAGAGGGACCGGCGACGTCGGCCTCGGCCCAACGTGGCAATAAGTTGCAAGCGAAGACCGTAGCCGGCGAGGTCATCCCCGCCCGAGCTCTATCGAGGCGGCTCTCCGCGTGCCCCGGCGTCGCATTTCCGGAACGCGGCAGACGCGACTCGCCGAACGCGCGCCCGAACGGTCGCCGGGGCCTCCGATCGGGCAGGCGGGTTCGAAACGTCGGTCGCGACACGCCGCCGAGCGCTCACCCGCCGTACGTTCCGACGATCTCGCGCCGTCAATCCCGCGTCCTCGTCGCTCCCGTCCGCGTCGCCGCGGCCGGAGGAACGATTGGAGGAGTCGTCGCCGTCGTCCGCGCCGTCGCCTCCCCCTCCGCGGGAGGATCCACCGAGGGAGGACGCGTCGTCGTCGTCGTCGCCCCCTCCGCCCCCGCCGACGCCGCGGAGCGCGTCGAGGACGGTGCGGCGGTGCTGCTCCCGTCGGACTCGACGGGAGCCTCGGGGACGGTCGTCGTCGTCGTCGTCGTCGTCGTCGCCTCCGTCTTCGTCGTCGACGCTTGCGTCCTCCTCGTCCTCGTCGCCCTCATCCGCGTCGTCCGAGCCGTCGCGCCTCTCCCACAGGCGACGTCGGGTCGCGCCGCTCGGGCGGGGCCCGTCGCCATCGTTGCCGTCGCCGTCGTCGCCGTCGCCTCCGCCCCCGGGCGACTGCGCGATCCGCGCGCCGAGCCGCCGCGCGACCTCGGACTCCGCCTCCCCCCCGGCCTCGTCGTCGAGATCGATCCCCTCGGCCGTCGTCCTCGCGGCGATCCCTTCCTCCTCGTCCTCCTCTTCTTCCTCTTCCTCCTCCTCGTCCATGGCGTCCTCGTCCTCCGCTTCGTCCTCCGCCGCGACGAAGTCCTCGTCATCGTCGTTGCTGCCATCGTCGCCGTCGTTGTCCTCGTCGCCATCGTCGTCGTCCTCCTCGACCGCTCCCGCGCCGCGGCTTCGCACCTCCGCGCCCTCCTCGACGTCCTCCTGGAACACGTCGTCCTCGTCGTCCTCGTCGTCTTCGGACGTCATCCCCTCGTCTTCGGATGAGGAAGCGTCCTCCGTCCCGTCGGCGATCGTGACGCACGAGGCCGGGGTGCCCGGTCCTATCGCCAGCGTGAGGTTCTGGATCCGTCGGACGTTCCTGGAATAACGCGCGCGCGGGGTTGCGGAGACGACCGACGAGGGGGGTGCAGTCGTGAGACGGAGGCGAGAACGAGAGGCGACGTCTCGCATACATCGGGTTCCCGCCCGACCGAGGCGGCTCGGGTGCGGTGGGAACCCGACCCTCGGAACGAAAACGACGGGAAGAACGGTTTCGAACCGTTCCTCGCTGCGAAGCGAACGACTCGGGTTCCGCACACCGACCCGCGTCGCCGAACCGCGCTCCCGCGCGAGAGGGAGGGGGTTCGCGGCGGCGCGGCGCGTCGGCGGCGTTCGCGCGGCGAAAAACGCTACGTGACGCCGGGCGAACGCAAACCGAGGGTGGCATCCGTCGGGGGCCCTCGCGTGCCTTTGTTTTCTCGAAAGAGCGAGGATCGGGCCTCCCGCGCGACCCTTCGGAGCGCCCCGTCGCGGGGGGTCTCGGTCGAGAGAGGGGATCGGGGTCGCTTCGGGGCCTCTCTGCCTCTCGCTTTCCCACCGCGGCCCCCGCAGCCTCTCCTGCACCCTGGGCCACACCTGGTCGGCCGCACCGGCAGCGCCCGACCGACAGGGACGAAAACCGCCTCTCTCCCTCCCCGCGAGAATGTGCGAGGGCGGCCATCGTCCCAGCCCGCACCCCAGCCGCACGCGTCGCCGCAGTTTTGGCAGCGCCGGCGTCGAGCATATCCCCCTTCTCGATCGACAGTTCTCCCCCGGACGCAAAAAGCCTCCAAACGGCGAGCGAAACGCGCGAAACGAAACTCACCAGGCCCCCCGACCCGCCAAGGCGTCGTCCGACGCGACGATCCCTCCCGTCGACGCGACGCGGGACGACGGGTTGGATCGATTGGACCACCGGAGGCGGCCGCCGCCGCTCCCATTCCTCCCCCCTCCTCCCCCTCCGCCTCCTCCGCCGAATCCTCCCCCCGATCCGATCTGACCGCATCGCTCCCGCGCCGCGAGGAGGGAGGTCACGCCCGGCCGGCGAGGAGGGGAGGGCGCCGCCGCGCTCCCGACGCCGCGCCCGATTCCGATCCCCCCCGACGAGGGAACGGGCGAGGGCGGGGAGGGCGGGGGGAAGAGCCAGGGGGGGAGGAGGGACGGCGGGACCGGCGGCGGGACGGGCGGGGGAGGCTCCTCCTTCGACGACGACGACGGCGGAGGAGGCGACGGCGGGGAGCCGGCCGCCGCGGGGAGGGCGGCGGCGGCCCCCTCCTCGGCCTCGGCGTCCATCGCGCCGCCGTCCGTCGTCGCGATGCCCGAGCGGTGCGGCCCCAACCCCCGACCCCCAACCCCCCCCCGACCGACCCGACCCGACGCCCGACGCCCGACGGCCGCGAACGAAGCGACGCGACCCCCTCTAGTAGAGAGAGAGAGAGAGAGCCCGGCCCGAACTGGCAACCTCTCGGCCCCCCCCGTGGGATCCCCGGCCCGCAGCGCAGACCTTTCGCCCCCGCCAGAGTCGACGGCCGCCGCGCTCTGCTGCTTTCCGCTCCTTTATTCTTTGCCAATCCTCGCGGTCCCGGGATCGATCGGGAATCGGGAGTGCGTGACGGTTGACGGTGCGTGATTGATGGCATGCAACAGCCTGCAACCTGCAACGGCACCGTGAACCAGGAGCCGATTTCATATATCGCAGGAGCCCCTCCTGCGAAAAAAGACGACGTCGTTAGTTTTCGGCAAACGCGCGAGGGGCGGACCGTTCGCTCCCCCCGGACACCATCCGTTCGCACCTTCGTCCCCCGGAGCGGACGGTCGGTTCGCTTTCGTTCGTCGCGAGATAGACAGCAAAGCGGTGCATCCGGAAGAGCGGGGGGAGACGACGTCGACGTCGACGTCGACGTCGAAGCGCGGGAGCGGAAGAGACGCGGCGATCGAGGGAGGGGCGTCGTTCGGGCGGCGGAGCGGAAGGAGGAGGAAGAGGCGGCGACGACGGGGACGGCGACGGCGGCGGCCGCCATGGTCATGGTGGCGATCGTCTTCGTCGTGGTCGACTTGATGAGAAAAGTGATGGCCAAAAGACCAAAAGATCTGACGAATCGACGCGCGGATCTTGGCTTTCGTTCCCGCGCGCGCGCGAGGACGGACGGATGGTGGAGGCACGGACAGTGGGGGTCTTTAATATGATCCGGGAATAGACGACGTGCGGGGGGGCTGTTTTTTTAGTATGTTCTACACCGATCCACGACTCCAAACTTGATGCCGAGAAATCCGCGCGCAACCCTCGCGAGGTTC
>JALLPA010001851.1:0-10002 GCA_036939895.1 Thalassiosira exigua | reverse complement strand
CCTGGTCCGAATGACCTCAACGTTTCTCGAATCCATTGCTATCTTCAAGTCACTGCTGACAGAAATAATTCCTCCAACAAAATGCTGACATGCCTTCTCAACAAAGCACTGTATCAAATATTTCCGTTACTCTCAAGATTCGCACGAGCATCTAAGATTGCGGACTCCGTAAGGTTCCAAAACGAGACATCCACTGGCCATGGTAAATCTCTCTTCAAGTCCTCAAGCAGAGTTTGTCTTAAATGCACTCTGTATGACGTGACGTATAAATGCCCTCGATGTCTGCATGAATTTTCAAATACGCAGCCTCCGTACGGCGCCCCATCAAATGATTTTTGCTTTACTTCAATGCGGCTGCGACATCAGTTTGCGAGGGAGCCATTTTTGGCTTCACACATGGAATATCTTTTATCGAATACACAAATGACCGAAAATGATTTTGGATGCGAGATTCTTCCGCTTTCAAGGGAGTGTGACAATATTCAAACACTTACAATTTAAGGTTTTCATAGTTTTTGCGACGGTCGAAGCTCTAGAATCGATCGCTCATAATTGACGAAATAAAGAGATGATGATGATGAATTGACTTCTTCTTCCTCTTTCATCTCTTAGGCGTCGATTGTCTGAAGCGGAGCTCGATTTTGGAGTGGCTCCGTCACCTCAGTTGGGCAGACTCTGCTTCCTCCCTACTAGGCTTATGACTAAGTTGGCAATGAAGGTGAGGTTTACTAGGAAATGCCACCCACATTGCCCCCAATGGATGTTTACTAGGAAATGCCACCCCCCTTTGCCTCCAATGGCCATACCTGGGATGTGGCCGTGGAGGGGGTGGGAGGGCGGGTTATCAAAATCGACCGACTTGGTTGCATCGTAGTTGGATATAGTGCATCAGCACTTCCGTGGCATGGTCTGCCAAAATTATGACAGCGAGGTGAATGCGGGAGGGATGGTTCGATCGCGACCATCGAGGTGGAGCTCTGGATTTATGCACCATCGATCGTCCGCATCTTCAATCCTTCAACGTCCCGATACCTATTCCTCCGTGTAGGTTTGTATACTTGTAGAGAGTGGGCAAACCAACTCAGCCACACAAAGGCACTTCCGTTCTCTTGCTAGCCCGACAACAGTTTGTACACATTGTGCCACGCCTCTCATTGGGGGGTTTATTGAGTGAGGAGCCCAGAATATAATTTTTATTTTTTTATTTTCTTTTTCTTTTTTGCTGTTTCGTACCCATATGTACTTAACTAAGGGGTCCAGTCAGAACTCGTGGGACTAAAAATATTTAATTCGTGACTCCCATTGTTTCGAAAAAACGGTGGCGGACCACCAGCTGCCTCGCCACTTTCCCATTTCCCCCAAATTTTGACAGTGAGCCAATATCGGCACCCTATGGGAGCTTCACCCTCCGATGTTGCCGCCGAACTTGCATTCCCGCCAACGTTAGCGCATACACTCCTCGTTCCGTGGGCATGCTCTAACGTTGGCGGAATCACGAGATTGACGGCAGCGATAAAGGTCTCAACCTCTAACCCCGCCACTTCTGCCTGCAGAAACGAAGATGATACGATCTCCCCCCCCCCAACCTTTGCACCTCTTCCTCCTCTACTGCCTCGCCCCTATCCCTTCAACATCGGGCGACGCATTCAACATCATATCCATGCTTGCGGCTCGGTTGGCAATCAGCTCACTCAAGCGTGCTGCCGTGGCGTTACACCCATTTTTCGGGGTTGCCGCAAAAGGCGAAAATCTCAACGCACGTCACGGTGACCTCTGGATCGAGATATCCCCTACTTCGTGGTTCCCCCCCCTCTAATTGCCCCGGCGGCCGCGGCCGTTGATTATATCGTCGTCGTCTCCGTGGCAAACCGTTTTCCACGTGTTTACGACGCAGCGGTGCAGTTGTTTCAAGACAAATATCAAAACACGGCAAAACTCAACGCATATCTCGCCCCTGCTCGAGTCCAAGATGTTGACCTTTTCCAGCGATGGGGTCAGGGCGCTTATCAAGGTGATGGAGACGGTTGTAATATCCATCGCAGAGACGCTTGCTGGGTCCAAGGAGGCCGTAGCGGAGCAGGAGGGTGTTCGAGCGCGGGAATCAAGGCACACGGCTGCGACACGTCCATCCACGGGCCACCTTATGTTGGTGCCCGGCCTAGGGGACGGGGAAGGAAAGGCCACGTCCTCCATCTGCGCGGGCGTGGAGGGCTTGGTCGTAGTAACAGGGGGAGGGCTGGCGTGCACTTCTGCGGCCGCGGCAGACCCGGCCGGTGCTTGAGCGCGGGATTCAAGGCAGATGCCCGCAGCGCCTCCGTCCACAGCCGGCATTGTGTTGGCCCCAGGCCTGGGGGACAGCAAAGGAAAGGCCGCGTCCTCCATCTGCACGGGCGTGGAGGACTTGGTCGTGGCTGAGGGAGGGCTGGTGGGCACTTCTGCGGCAGCGCCGACCAGGTTGGTGCTCGAGCATGGGATTCAAGGCAGACGGCCGCAGCGCCTCCGTCCGTGACCGACATTGTGTTGGCCCCCGGCCTGGGGGACGGCAAAGGAAAGGCCACGTCCTCCATCTTCGCGGACGTGTAGGACTTGGTCGTGGCAGAAGGAGGGCTGGCGTGCACTTCTGTGGCCGTGGCAGACCAAGTTGGTGCTCGAGTGTGGGATTCGAGGCAGACGGCCATGGCGCCTCCGTTCACGACCGACATTGTGTTGGCCCCCGGCCTGGGGGACGGCAAAGGAAAGGCCGTGTCCTCCATCTGCGCGGTTGTGGAGGACTTGGTCGTGGCAGGGGAAGTGCTGAAGGGGAATTTTATGGCCACAGAGGACCAGGATGGTGCTTGAGCGTGGGATTCGAGGCAGACGGCCACGGCGCCTCCGTCCACGACCGACATTGTGTTGGCCCCCGGCCTGGGGGGCGGTGAAGCAAAGGCCGCGTCCTCCGTCTGCGCGGGCGTGGAGGATTTGTCTGTGGCAGGGGGAGGGCTGGCGTGCACACTTTTGTGTCCGCGGCAGACCAGGACGATGCTCGAGCGCGGGATTCAAGGCAAAACCGACATTGTGTTGGCCCCCAGCCTGGGGGATGGCAAAAGATAAGGCCACATCCTCCATCTGCGCGGACGTGGAGGACTTGGTCGTGGTAGGGGCAGGGCTGGCGTGCACTTCTGCGGCTGCGGCAGAGCCGGACGGTGCTCGAGCGCGGGATTCGAGGCAGAAGGCCGCGGCGCCTCCGTCCACGACCGATATTGTGTTGGCCCCCGGCCTGGGGGACGGCGAAGGAAAGTGGTGCACAGCACTGGCCGGATCACCAAAGCTTCCTCCTGAAGCCCCAAGGCCCCTCCCTTCAAGCTTCAAGCAATTCCTCAACAAAAGGTAGTAAAACTATAGTTACTGTGGACATCAATATAACACTGACAAACCGCTAGTAAATATTTAATTTGGGTATTTAATAGTAATTTGTTAGTGCCCAATTCACTCAAGTTTTGGATTTTTGGCCCAGCTGGGAATTTTATCACACACCCATAACTCGGTTATCTTGCGACCAAATGGAAATTTTTAAGTTGCAGATAGATCAGGGGTGAGCAGATATTTCCATAGGGTCAATCAAAAGTACATTATATGCAATGGTATGGCGCCCACAGGGTAATGTACATTCTACTTTGAATCCTTATCGCATCTGTCAAACAATTATTGTCACCTTTTACGCTAACAAAAGAAGGAGGTTTCTTTAACGGCCCCAGGACCTATTGTGCTGCATTGAAGCTCTTAAAATATGGTCCCAAGGAAAATCAGAGATTTCCTCAGTGTGCCTTTGGCTTCGACCTGGTCCACTGCGGGGGGGGGGGGATTCTAAGCTAATCACAGGCACCAAAATGGGACTCCGCTCAAGTAGCGGTAGACGAGGCCATAGTCCATGTGGTAATTGACTAGAGCTGAGTCCATCGTTTCAACAAGGTCTGGAGCGATCGTCTTGCGCTGCTTCCAGTCATGGTCTGGCTTAAGGGGGGGCAAACATTGACCTCCAAAAAAGACGAGGTACTTTGTTGACTATCACACAAGTCTTCGTCCAGCTTTGCTAACTTCTTTTTTGTCTCCTTTCTCAAAAAAATCTTCTTCATGCGGTGGAAAACTGCAGTCCTTCCAGTCCCCCTCGTGCAATAGACACGCTTCCAATTCGCTGGGTACCTTTTGTACAGCTCGTCCAAGGGTTGGCTTGTCTGCATTCGGTTCGTGATCGTCGTCACTGTCTTTGCCGATGGCCATGTCGCTTCCGCTCTTTCTATCACTCTCGCCTTTTCCTTCATTGTTGAATTGAGGCAGGCGACTGCGATCACGATTGCCTCTCCTCTTCTTGGTGGGTTTGGTCGTTGTAGGCACCTAGTTGGAGCTGGGTCTCGTTGCCTTGTCTTGTTCCTGGTCAGTCGCCTCTGGTTCTGGCTCAGTTGGCTCCTCTGGTTAGAATGCCCACACCAGCCGCATGCGAGATTTATCAGCGGCAGCATCAGATAGTCGCGTGCCGGGGAAGGGCCCTCCGCCATGCGCAGGAACAAGAAACACTGATACTGGAAACGGCCTGGTGAGCGATCTGTCCTGGAATTTTTAAGGGTTTTAGAACTATCTCTAAAATGTGTCGGAACAAATTCGAAAATTTCAAAATAACTGGCACAAACCTTACTCCGGTTTCAAAATTTGAAAACAATTAGCACAAAACTTACTCCGGTTTCAAATTTACTACCCCTTCTTTTCGCACACGTGTTCTGTCAGACAAATTCGCGTGTCACTGATTTCAAAATTAGCCACGTAGATATTCCTTTAAAGATGATCGCTCGCGACCGCGATCAAAAATGAAATTGATGGCGGCTGACGAATCGAAGACGAAATCCACACATCGTGCGCTTCCGTGACAAGAGAGACCGACGACGCCCGCCACTCCGCCTCCGCTGCCCACGATGCCACAACGCCATTGGCGGATGACGCCGTGGATATCAACAATGCCGCCATCCAGGGCGACGCCGTGAATGTCGCCACCGTTGATACCTCCGCCGTCGATGCCTGGTCCGCCTACGTCATCAACGTGATCGACGCCTCCAATGATCGACGCATCGAGCCTCAACTCGACACCTTGACTCGATGCCTCCGTGCCTCGACAGTGTTACTCTCAGCCGCTCCATTGGAATTGTGCCCAATTGAGTGAGAGCAACGAACCCCTTTTGCCGCGCCGAATCCCAAAGCTGCATTTTTCCTCCATCACCGAAGATGACGAGGTCACCTCTGCCCAACAAACCCTTTCACCGCCACTTCTCTGAAGCCTCCTTCGCCTCTCCTTCAGCCAACGAACTCAAGTCATTAGAGCATCCAACCAAGAATCCAACGGGAGAGGTGTGTTACTATATTTTTTTGCACCTGTCGTGTTTGTCATCTGAATGTTCCCCCCCGATTGGCCTAGAGATTGAACAACCTCGTTATCCTCGTTGTGCAGGAGGGGGGAGACTGCCAACGAATCGACATCACTAAACCGCATCAATTTGATTTGGCGCTTCTTCATTTTGCAACCCAGCTTACACACGCAGTCACCCCTTAGATTGGCAGCAGTACAGTACTAAGCTTTGGGGGAGAGGAAGGAAAAAACGTCAGCAAACAAAGCAACAATCAAATGGGTCGTGAGGGGGTTTGAGTCAAAGTCTATAGAGACAAAAACTACGCAACAATGAATAGCAGAGGAACAAATACTCTGCGAAACAAAGAAGGGGAGGAGGCTGGCTCGAATTGAAAATTTTGTGTGACAGTTTGCAGATATTCATAGTGGCCGGCACTTAGTGCTTGAGTAGAATCGAATGGAAGTAAACAAATAAGTAAACTGGGCCTTTTACATAATCAATTGTCTTCAATAGCGCTGTGCAGAAACCAAGTGCAGCGCAATGCCCTTGTGGCATTGCACTGCCCCCCCCCCTCTCCCCGCTTGCCCTTCTTGCCTCTTGTTGGGCAAGCACTCATTTAGCACTAAGATAATGGAGAAGAATGATTGAGTATCACTTACTTCCATATTATAGTAAATCTCATTGTAAGTAGCTACCGTAATTTTTTAATTGCAGCTCTAGACAAAAGCACTTGTACATGTTTTAGCATGTGAAAAGGGTGTGGTTTAAGGAAGTTTGAAATTGAAAACATGTGATTAAAGTTGTTTCACACAGGGGGAGCGCACGAACCATAATTATTTTTAACTCTAAAGAGTGATAATGAATTAAAAATATCAGTCAAATGGGCAGAAACCCATCCTAATCCTAGCATTTTTGTGTGCTCCTAGTTGGATAGGGATGGTAGATTTTATTGGAATAAAGTAAAAGTAGAGTGTTGAATAGCGTCAAGTAATTCCAATAATTATTTACAACAATTTCTGAACTGACACAAGACGTGGTATTGGAAAGTGAAAGTAGTGTTGAAGAGCGTCAAGTAATTCCAATAATTATTTACAAGAATATTCATAGTGACTAACACTAAGACGAACTATGCACATGACCTCACATCGATGGAATTAACTCCTCGGTGGGGATGATGCTCACAACGTCCCCACTGGCCAGGAGCTCGGTCCCCAAGGAGGAAGTCCGGAACCCATTGCGAAGGGCGGTGAATGCACTCCTCCCATCGTACAAGCGACCAGAGGGCTCCAACGTCGAGGACCATCGCTCCGTCACTCGGATGGCGTCCAACACCCTGGAGCCGGCGGGCAGCGAGAGCACAGTGCCCTCGGACGAGGACGAAGGACTGGGACCATCTCCCTTGGGGGGCTGAACGCTCACGAACACGAAGACGTTGTCGCGCGTCATGTTTGTCTGCGCCCCTACAGCGCCTCGAGGTACGGCGCGAGCGTCTCATTGCGCTCGCGCTTGCGCTGCCGCCGGATCTCCTCCTCGAGGAGCGCTGGCTCTTCCGACGCGGAGGGCTCGCGATGGGGCTCTGGGTGCGGCATGGCGTCGCTCCGGCTCCGGCCAGCCTCTTGCCTCGCACGCCACTCGTGGACCGACTTGAGGTACGCCTCCGACGTCGGGTCCAGACGACGGTAGATTCGGGCGGCGTCCGCGTCAGCCGCGCAGTCGACGCCCTCGCGCTTGTAGGACCAGTGCGCGGCCACGCCGTACTCGGCCACGCGGTGCATCTCGCTGCTGCGGATCTGCACCTCGAAGGGCCACTCGGTGCCCCGCCATCGCTTCCGGCTTGAGTAGTGCAGGCTCTGGTAGCCGTTCTCCTTGGGGTTCTTGACGTAATCCCGGAAGCGGCTGCCGGACGTCTCGGGCCAGTTGCGCACGCACAATTCCGCGAGGTAGTAGCACAGCTCCTCCTCCCGGTGCTTGGTGGTGGCGTCGGACTCGTGGGGGTCCAGCTTCCGCGCTGAGAAGACGACGCGCGTGGCCACGGCGTCGGGAATGTCGAGGATGGAGAGGTCTCGGGCCTTAACGCGGGCATCTTGCTTGCTCATCTTGAGCATCTTCCTCCAGACCGAGTACGGCTCCTTCACGCGTGCGGTGACGGACACATTCTCTATATTCTCCATGAAGGAGCAGTCCTCTTGCACGAGGCGCTTCATATGGTGGGAGACGTCGCCGAGAACGGACTTCATCCCTTCCCCCACGCTGTTGGTGTTCTCCCCTCCGCAGAGTGCCGAGACCATCGCGTGGGACTTGGGATATCGCGTTCGAAACGCGGCGTCTTCGAGTTCGGTCTTGAGACGGAACATCCCTAGGCGGGCCGCCAACGGCGCGTAGATGTGCAATGCCTCCTGGGACGTTCTCGACTCCTCTGGCGTCGCAATACGCGTCCTCCTCTTGGGTCCCCCCGCGGTCGAGCGGAGCAACCTGTGCGCCTCGAGTCCCTCCAGGCGGTACAGGCATGCCGCGGACCGCACGGCCAGGGCCCGCCAGTCTCCGTCCTCGTTCACGGTCAGGAGGAGGCTGCGCAAGTTCGTCGCGTCTGCAGAGCGGAGGGAACCGAGCTTCCCGTTCTTCCGGACCACGGTGGCCGCGAGCGTCTCCATGCTCTTGAGCTTGGCCGCGTCCAACGCGATCTTGACCGCGTGGGCGCCGAAGGTCTCGATGCCCGATCCCGCCAAAGCGCAGAGGTATTTGGCGTCGGAACCGGCGGTGCGGAGGCACTCCCGCTCTTCGTAGGAGCATATGATGCCGTCGTTGAGGGGGTTCAATTCCCGCTCGCGGACGGAGAGGAGGGAGCTGTAATGAAAGGCCGCCGCGCAGAGGGCCGGGACGTCGGTCATCTCGAGCGAGTTGACCAGTATGGAGCAGAAGTCCGCGGCGCCCGCCACCTTTTTCTGATCGTCGCCGGAGGACATGTGAATGGCGTTGACGACCTTTGCGATCTCCTTGCACGACAAATGAGGGCCCAGGTCTCGTTGCAACTTGCGCAATTTCATGGGGGCGAAGCGCCCCTGGTTGAGCGTGAGCCACGGCGGCAACACCGTCCTTTGTTCGTTTTCTACTTCTTCATCGGATGCTTTCTTATCGACTGAAACACCGTCATCTGACATTGACGCAAAGAAAAAGGGGCTGCGGCTGGGTTCCTCCCCCGACGACAGTTCGTTGGGCGGCTGAAAGTGGCCGATCTCGATTTCCTCCAAATCCCCGAAGAGCTGCGAGCTGCCCGAACGTCCGGCACTGGCCAACCCCGGCTCCGAATACAGCAGGTTCGTCGACGAGAAGGACCCCGCCCGTCCCTCCTTCGTGAAAAGCTCTCGCAATTCCAACTCGTTGAATTCCATGTGAGGCCTGAGCAGCGAGAACTCGCCGTCCAGGTTGGGATCCCTGTACACGAGGACGTCGCCGTCCGACACCGACGAGGAAGACGACGGGTTGACGTAATACCGCTGCGCGGTGAGCCGAGCCGATACATTCCTTCGTTTGAAAATTCTCGGGGGCGTCGTCGACGTCGACGAGCCTCCTCCCCCCCGGCTCGACGACCGCGCCTCCCGGTGGACGAAGGCTCCGAGCCGCGAGGGCGATCGCCGCGCCCTCGTCGGCGGCCACGGGGGCCTCGTCCGCGAGGCCGTCGCCGCCGTCGCGGCCGTCGTCCCCGCCGACGCCGAAGACGACGACGGGTCGACGTCCAGCAAGTTCGCCGCGAACGCCAGCAGCGCCGCCTTTCCGCGGGACCTCTTCATGATGATGATGGCTTTCGCTCCCTGCTACCGATGGCTCCGACCTGCTCCGACCTGCTACGAAGCTCCCCGCTTGGATCCAATGCCGTTGTTGTGGCCAATGCGACCGTTAATTTCATTCCGTCGCCGCTTTTGCTTCGCCTTCGCTTTTGAAACGCCCGCCCGGGTGGGATGGACGACGACGGCGGCCGGACGGCATTGGCAGCTTTTTCATGGCAACATCATGCAGAACAAAATCGGCAGGCGTAGGGGGTGTCACTTCAAAATTTACGACTCAAATTTGAAATTGAAACGAAACGATTTCTAAATCTATCAGGAGTTTTTAAACAATAACTTGTAGTACAAAACAACATACTTTAGAAAATCTTATCCCTGACTTTCTTATAAAAATAAACTATAATGACGATATTTTCATCATTTATTCTTATCAGTACTGATAAAAGTGTGAGAAGAAACATTGATTATTACAAAAGTGAAAACCCTTTGGAAGGCACCCTTCCCACAGTCGGTCGGCAGATGCGATTTCTCGGGGGGGTCGTGGGGGTGTCAAGCGCGAGACCCGAGGTTCGAGGAGAGTGTCAAACGCTCGCCAGTTTGGTGCTTCGGGTTAGATTTCGGGCCCTCCATAGTTTTTTGCCTTGACAAATAATCAGTCATGTCAACCCGTGAACAGGTCTCGAAACATCGCCGATTTTGGTCGGAACATTTGAGAATTCTCCTCCGCGAGTCGACGTGTTTTGACAGCGGTTCGACGTCATCGTCCCTATCAACGGCAAGTGTCAGTATCTGCTTGTTGTTGCGGGTGCATAGAGACACCAGAGATTTAGATATTTGCAAATCATTTT